>LNAC01000044.1:3629262-3644851 GCA_002007465.1 Ailurus styani | reverse complement strand
GATCCCAGGACCCTGAGATCATGACCTGAGCCGAAAGCAGAGGCTTTAACCCACTGAGCCACCCAGGCGCCCAACCATGGTTTTCCAACCATACTTGATTGATGGTTTTCTTGGTTATAGAATTATAGATTGAAAAATTTTTAAAAATCATTTTATCTCAAATTTGAGAGCATTGGATTTCTTCTTGCCTTTGGTGTTACTTTTGAGAAGTCTGATGCCATCCTGATTTTTCTTGTTTGTAAATGTGACTGGAAGCTTGTATACCCTTTGTTCTCATGTTCTGGAATTTAATGACATTGTGCATTAGAATGGTTTTTTCTTCATCGTTTGGGGCACTCATTTGGGTTCTTTCTGTTTAGAACTGTATATCCTTCAGCTTAAGAAAAATCTTCTGTAACATTTCTTTGATGATTTCTCTCTCTTTTTTTTCTTTTTTATCCCTGGACTTGCTATAAGGTGGACATTGGACATTTTAAAGATTTATTTATTTATTTTAGAGAGGGAGAGAGAGAGAGCACGAGTGGAAGTGGCAGAGGGAGAGAATCCGAAGCAGACTCTGTGCTGAACTTGGAGCCTGAGGGAGGGCTTGATCCCACCACCCTGAGATTATGACTTGAGCTGAAACCAAGAGTTGGGTGCTCAACCAACTGCACCACCTGGGTGTCCTGGACTTTGGACATTTTGAACAAATCCACTGTTTTAAAAAAGTCATTTTTCACCCATTTACCATCTTCTTTGTCTTTTGGTTCACTTTTTAGTGTATGTCCTCACTTTATCAGCTTTGTTCCTGCTATCAGAACTCTCCTTTCTAAGAGCAGTGAATTATTCTGAGTCCATTAACCAGCCAACTTACTTTCCTGCTTGCCTTCCTTTAAATTACATTCTGTTCTTGTTTCATGGGTGCAATATTTTATCTGTCTAAATTGTCTTGAGGTTTCCTTTGACCTCTTTTGTTTAACTATAAGCTTTTTAAAAATTTTAGGTTACTTCATATACCTTAAGATTTACATTTTGGAGGCTTAATTCAGTGGTGTTAGTATTTTCCAGAGTTGTACAGCCATCACTCAGCACTGATTCTAGAACATTTTCATCACCTCAGAAGAAACCTTATATCCATTAATAGTCACACCAGTCCCCTAACCCTCTCAGCCCTTGCCTACATTCTCTTTCCATGGATTTACCTCTTCCAGATATTTCATGTAAATGGTATCGTGTAATAATTGGGCTTTTGGCATGGCTTTCATTTATTTCTTTTGCTTAACGTAATGTTTTCAAAGTTCATCCATATTGGTGTATGAAGCAGCACTTCATTCCTTTTTACGACCAAGCAATATTCTATTGTATGAATGTACCACATTTTATTTACCTGTTTCTCGATTGATGAACATTTGGGATGTTTCTATTTTTTGGCTGTTATGAATAACCCTGCTATGAACATTTGTGTACAAGGCTTGTAGAGAGACGTATTTTCAGTTCTTTTGGGTGTATATCTAGAAATGGAATTTCTGGGTCTTATGGTGATTCCGTTTAACATTTCCTTTTTTAAAGATTTTATTTTCAGGTAATCTTTAACCTAACATGGGGCTTGAACCCACAACCCTGAGATCAAGAGTCATTGCTGCACTGACTGAGCCAGCCAGGTGTGCTGATTTTGTTTAACTTTTTTTTTTAAAGGTTTTATTTATTTATTTGAGTGAGAGAATAAACCGGAGAGAGAGAGAGAGTGCATGAGCCAAAGGAAGGGCAGAAAAGTAGACTCTCTGCTGAGCAGGGAGTGGGATGACTGACTTAGTCCCAGACTCTGGGATCATGACCTGAACCAGAGGCAGACACTTAACCTACTGAGCCACTCAGGCGCACCTCTGCTTAACTTTATGAGTAACTGCGAAACTTTTCTAAAACTGCTCAGTGTTTTTCATTTCTTGTTAGCAGTGTATGAGGCTTCTAATTTGTCTAGGTTCTCAGTACCATTTGTTATTGTATCCTTTTTGATTTTGGCCATTTTAGTTTGTGTGAGGTGATGTCTCATTGTGGTTCTAGTTTGTATTTCTCTAGTGACTGATGATGGACATCTTTTTATACACTTATTTTTTTTAATATCTTCTTTTTTTTTTTTAAGATTTTACTTGAGAGATAGAGAGAGTGAGACAGAACACAAGCAGGGGGAGCAGCTCAGGGAGAGGAAGAAGCAGACTCCCCCTGAGCAGGGAGCCTGACGCGGGGCTCCATCCTAGGACCTTGGGATCATGACCTGAGCTGAAGGCAGACGCTCAAACAACTGAGCCACCCAGGTGCCCCAGTTTTTATATTGTCTCTACCCTAATTCCAATGTGCAGAAAGAATTGAGAATTGCTGCTCCAACGCATTTCACATTTCATTAAGAATAATTTTACCTAACAGAATGAATTCCATTATATCCCTTATTGCCATTTTCTTCCTCCTTCACTGCCCTTGAGACACACTGGCCCCTGTTTGTTTTTTATAGTCCCAAGACGTACTACCACCTTGAGAGGTCTTGCTCTTTTATCTGTCTGGAATGTTCTTCCAATGTTATTCTCAGTTCTGTCCTTCACCTTCTTCAGATCTTTGGTCAGAAGCCACCTTCTCAATGAGACTTTCCTCATCCTCCGCTTTT
The DNA here is from genome assembly GCA_002007465.1 of Ailurus styani. Lineage (NCBI taxonomy): Eukaryota > Metazoa > Chordata > Mammalia > Carnivora > Ailuridae > Ailurus > Ailurus styani. The sequence continues at coordinate 3,642,216 of LNAC01000044.1, read as the reverse complement.
TTTTTTTTTTTAAGATTTTATTTATTTATTTCACCTAGGGAGAGAGATCACAAGGAGGCAGAGAGGCAGGCAGAGAGAGAGAGGGGGAAGCAGGCTCCCTGCCGAGCAGGGAGCCCGATGCGGGCCTCGATCCCAGGACCCTGAGATCATGACCTGAGCCGAAAGCAGAGGCATTAACCCACTGAGCCACCCAGGCGCCCTATCCTCCGCTTTTTTGACTTTCGACTCTGCCATCTTAAATTCCTGTCCTCCTCCACACTTTCTTGGAATCACTTGTCACCTCTACAGTTCTCTCATTTGCTTTCTATCTGGTATCCCTGTCGACACACGTCCTTTCCCTATGTTATCAGTCTTTTAGAGTTTAAAGAAGCCAGTGGATGGAGCCTCATTTATTCTTTCTCCCATGGCCTGCTTTTCTGTTTGTAGATGCCAGTGTTTGACCTGTATCATTTCTTTGTCTTGGAAGGAGAATGTTCTTTTCAACATTTCTTTCAGGGTATGTTTTTGTTTGAGGAAGTCTTTTGTTTACTCCTTCACTTTTAAAGAGTAACTCCTTTGGACACAAAATTCTAGGTTAGTGTGTTTTTTTTCTTTCAATACTTAAAATATTTTCTCTGCTCTCTTCTTGGTTATGGTCTCTGGTTAAAAAAAAAACAAAACTCTTGTAATTCTTATCCTTATTCCTGTACACGTTAGCTGTTTCCTTTCCCCCTTCGGCTTCTTTCAAGATTTTCCCTTTGTTTTTGGTTTTCTCTAGATTCAGTATGGTAATATTCTGTGTCTAGTTGTTTGTTTGTTTTGTTCTTGTTTTTGGTGTTTTTGGTGTTTCTCCTTCATGTTCTCTGAGCTTCTTGGATTTGGGGCTTGCTGTAGGTCATTAACTTTGGAAAATTCTTGGCCATTATTACTTCAGATACTTCTTTTGCTCTGTTCTCTCTTCTTGTGGTATTCCAATTATGCATATTTTGCACATTTTGAAATTATCCCACAGTACTTGGACTTTTAAAAACATTCTTTGTTGGGACGCCTGGATGGCTTAGTCCGTTGAGTGGCTGCCATCAGCTCTGGTCATGATCTCAGGGTCCTGGGATGGAGCCCTGTATCGGGGCTCCCTGCTCAGTGGGGAGTCTGCTTCTCCCTCTGCTTCCCTCCACTCATATTCTCTTTCTCTTTCTTTTTCTCTCTCTCAGAAAAATAAATAAAATCTTGAAAAAAATTCTTTCTTTTTGCATTTCCATTTGGGAAGTTTCTATTGACTTATCTTCAAGCTCTCTGATTCTATAGCCTTGTTGTCTACTGATGAACCCATCGAGGCATTCTACATTTCTTTTTCACTGTTTTGGATTGCTAGCCTTTTCTTCTTTCTTTCTTAGAGCTGTTCTTGGGTCTTGTCTACTCTTTCCATTAGAGCCCTTAATATATCTATCCATAGTTATTTTAAATTCTCCATTAGTTTTAAAATCTGTGTCTTCTTTGAGTCTGGTTCTGATGCTTGCTTTGTCTCTTCACACTTTTTCTTGCCTTTTAGCATTGCTTATAGTTTTTTTTTTGAAAATTTTTTTATTTATTTACTTGACAGAGAGTGAGATCACAAGTAGGCAGAGAGAGAGAGTAGGAAGCAGACTCCCTGCTGAGCTGGGAGCCCCATGCGGGCCTCGATCCCAGGACCCTGAGATCATGACCTGAGCCGAAGGCAGAGGCTTTAACCCACTGAGCCACCCAGGCCCCCAGCACTGCTTGTAGTTTTTGAAAAGATTTATTCTACAGAGAGTGAGAGAGTGTGTGGAGCGGGGAGGGGCAGTGGGAGAGGGAGAGAGAGAGAGTTCAAAGCATATTCCCTGCTGAGTGTGGTGCCCTATATGGGGCTTGATCCCACGACTCTGAGATTATGACCTGAGCTGAAATCAAGTGTCAGACACTCAGCTGACTGAGCCACCCAGGTGCCGTTTAGCATTACTTATAATTTTTAATTGAAAGCTAGATTTGATGTATTGGGTAACAGAAACTGAGGTGAATAGACCTTTAGTTTGGAGTTATATGTTAATCTGGCTAGGAGTTAATTTGGGTTTAACAATTGCTCTAACTGTTGGGACACCTGGGTAGCTCAGTTGGTTAAGCATCTGACTTTTGATTTCAGCTCAGGTCTTGATCTCGGTTCGTGAGTTCAGGCCCCATTGGGTGTGGAGCCTACTTAACACAAAATAAAACAAAGTAATTGCTATAACTGTAGGTACCAGAGGCTTCAAATTCATCTAGTGTCCTTGTTTTGGTCTCCCTGTTATCTTTGGTCTTCCTTAAGAACCCCTTCTTTTTTTTTTTAATATTTTATTTATTTATTTGACAGAGAGAGGCACAGCAAGAGAGGGAATACAAGCAGGCAGAGTGGGAGAGGGAGAAGCAGGCTTCCCACCGAACAGGGAGCCCGATGCGGGTCTCAGTCTCAGGACCCTGAGATCGTGACCTGAGTCGAAGGCAGACACTTAACGACTGAACCACCCAGGCGCCCCAAGAACCCCTTCTTAAGTAGACTGTGAACCTTTCAGCTCTGTCAGCTGTATTCCAGTGTTACACCGGACCCATGATATGGTGGGAAACTATGGGGGAGGGCCAGCATTTTGTAGTCTTATCATTAAATCTCAGTCTTTTAGGGGTGCCTGGGTGGTGCAGTCGGTTAAGCATCCAACTCTTAATATTAGCTCAGGTCATGATCTCACGGTTGTGAGACTGAGCTCTGCATTGGGCTCCATACTCAGCATGGAGTCTGCTTAAGTTTCTCTCCCTGTCTCTCTGTTCTTTTCCTCCCCCATGCTCTTTCTCTTTCTTTAAAATAAATACATCTTAAAAAAAAATAAAAAGACCCGGTCTTTTAATTGGTCTGTGTCCATGGGTTGTGACCTTCACAAGTGTTTTTTAACTATTTTTCCTCCTTAAGTGAGACAGGAAGAGTAGAAGAACCTCAGTCAGGGAAGTTCTCCCCCTAGTTAAGATAAAGCTCTGGTGAAGTCTTTTTCCCTAGAGAGGAGGCCCTTGTTGTGGAGAACATTTGGCATATTTTACAGTGGTTACTTTTTCTTTTCCATGCCACAGCCAGGAGGGAATCTTTCTTGGCTCTTCATCAGGACAACCTGTAAAGCAGGAAATTTTTTTTTTCCTGTTTTACTTGCTGTTGTATCAGTAGCACCAAAAACAATACATGGTATATAATAGATGCTCAGTAAGTATTAGTTGAATGAGTGAATGAATGAATACCTTTCATCCAGGCCCATGCGGTTGTTTTACGTAGATGTGGGAGAATTTCTCGGACCTAAAATGATAATAAACTGATGACATTTTTTTGAATGAATAGCTAGTCCTCAAATCTGTTATTTACTTATTGGGTTTTGCGGTGTTTTTGAGTGTGTCTTTAGTCTGAAACCCTACCTAAAATGGGATTGTTGCAGAGCTGTTCTCATGCTTTTTTGACTGCAGCCTTTAGTAAGAAATGTATTTTAGATCATGATCTAGTGTACTTGTCCATATAAATGTCCATTTGTCTGGACAGACTTTTCATGAAATAATGCTTTCCTTTATATACGATGTACTCTTATATTTTCTATTCTGTTATGTTTTGTTTAAAAAAAGGCTTTTTAGAAAGATTTTTTTTATTTGTCAGAGAGAGAGCGTGCATGTGCATGAGTGAGCATGGGCAGGGAAAGGGGCAGAGGGAGAAGCAGGCTCTGCACTGAGCAAAGAGCCCAAGGGAGACTCGATCCCAGGACTCTGGGATCATGACCTGAGTCGAAGGCAGATCCTTAACCAACTGAGCCACCCAGGCGTCCCTAGAAAATGCTTTTCAAGGTTTACATAGAGGATACTTTCAGAGGACAATATGTTTTTAGGTTTTTTTAAAAAGAAATTTGGGTAAATCTACCAGAGTTAGTTTTGGTTTTCCTCTTCCCCACCCAATAAATCCATTACTTCCTTCAATAATGAAATTCTCTATGTGTCTATAAGCTTTGGTGATACTTTAAACATTGTTCCCCTTCCTCCTCCTTCCTGCCCTGGGCTTATGCTAATTCATGTTTTTGGGAGTGATTTGGATGCAAACATTTCCCATTGGTATGAGCAAGGGAAAAAATTACTCGAGTCCGTGTGCAGTGTTGCTGAGACGGGTAGGGAGTAAATTCTGGGCCCCAAGTTTCATGAGCTTCCAGTGAGTAGTAGGGATTGGAGCCTCCTGCCCATTAGGGACCATGTCTCCTATGGGACCCTGAGGCAGAAGCTAAGAGGTTAAACATACTTGGGGTGGGATCTGACTTCTCTTCTATAGTAGTGGTTACTTTTTTAAAAACATGATTGGAAAGGTCTTACAGTTCAAAATACCTACCTTGTAATGTCAAGGTGGTTATTGGAAAGACAGTCCCCGACATAATAACACTGATTATTGTTAGTAAACACTGGACTACAATCATGAAAGACGTTGGAGAAAGAAAACGTGTTATCTACTCTGATTCTTCCGCTTTCCAAGTTGACTCTCTTCCTTCTGAGCCTTCTTTAGAATTTATCTGATTGATTTTGTTTTGGGGTCATGAAGTATATAGATCTAGAGGTTTGGTCTTCTTCCCATTTAACAAGCCATGTGGGAGGTGCGAGTTACATTCTTTCCAATCCTCTTGAGTTCAGGTCACAGGCTAAAAGGAGTTAAGCTCAGGGAGGACCTACCTGCTAGTTTAAAACTACCCTCAGTTGAGTTGCCTTAGGAAAGAAAGAGTCCCAATAGATACAAAGATTTTTAAAATATTCTTTTATTTTTTAAGTCTATAAATAATGGATTTCCTGCTTGTAGTGATTTAACCTCTGTTACTGAAAGCCCTGAGGCTTAATTTATAATTAATCTTTCCTTATTATTCAAGATATGATCTCCCCCCCTTTAAAATTATCATTAAATTATGAGAAAGATCAAACATGTAAAATGGTTCAGAGAATAAGATAATGAATAGTCATAAAAACCACCATCTGGTTTTAATGAATATTAACATTTTGCCATATTTGCTTCAGAACTTTTTCTTTAAAAGATAAAATATTGCAAATACATTTGAAGTTCCCTTGGTCTCTGTCTCTCCTTCCACCAATCCCCGTGGTCCCTTCTGTGCCACCCCAGAGGTAACTTCCGTTCTCACCTCGGTGTGGTTACTTCCCAGCCACGCTTTTATACTTTTATGCCATTCACGTCTTGCCGCAGTGGTATACACAGCTGATTCTGTGTAAGTTCAAGTGCACACCAATGGCATCATACTACACTTAGGTTTTCACTTGCTTTCCCCCCCCCTTTACCATTATAATTTGGAATTTGTACATGGAGATTGAAATCATGTATTTCCGCTGTTACCTAGCATTCCGTTTTATAAGTAGATCACAGTTTATTCAGTCCCCCATTGATGGGCGTTTAGGTTGTTCACAGATTTTTGCTATTATAAACATTGTTGTGATGAACATCTCTGAACATGGCTTCTTCGGCATGTGTTGGAGGATTTTTCCTGGGGCCGAGATCTAGAAGGGGAATACTGCCAGGCACAGTATATGGATCTTTCACTCTACGGAGGTTGTCAGGTACCATCTCATTTGCCCTCGGAAGGGCATAAGGCTTCTCCCCACTGCTTTTTCTCTGACTTTTCATTTCTTGCTAGTCTGCTCAGTGTTTTTATTGCTTTACCAAAACAAATTTAGTGTAGGGAGTCAAAACATCATCCATTTGCATTTCAGACAACAATGCTCAAATTCATTCAGTAAACATTTATGGAACTCCTGTTAAGAGCGAGGCATCATTGTGGATGGCAGGGTAGGGCTCCAGGGCTAATGGATGGGACACACATCTCAGCCCTTGTGGAGCTTACGTTCTAGCGGAGGCAGAGAGACAATAAATACGGTAAATCTGGGCGCCTGGGTGGCTCAGTGGGTTAAAGCCTCTGCCTTCAGCTCAGGTTATGATCCCAGGGTCCTGGGATCGAGGCCCGCATCGGGCTCTCTGCTCAGTGGGGAGCCTGCTTCCTCCTCTCTCTCTGCCTGCCTCTCTGCCTATTTGTAATCTCTCTCTCTGTGTCAAATGAATAAATAAAATCTTAAAAAAAATACAGTAAATCTGTACACTATGAACCATGGCAGTGATAAATGCTAGGGAGAAAAAGTAAAATAGGGAAGGAGGGGTCCCAAATGCGTGTGGAAAGGTAAGGTAATAGGGTGGTCCAGGAACACCTCTTAAGAAAGTGACCTCTGAGTACGTGCCTGAGGTAGTCCATATAGTTGAACAACTGGGGAAAGAACATTCCAGATGGAAAAGGTAGAAGTTCAGTAGGGGAGCATGTCTGGCATGTTCAAGGATGAACGAGGAGGTTTGTGTAGCTTCCGGTGAGGGAGGAAGTGGGGAAAGAAAAGAGAGGGGAGGTCAGAGAGGCGTGTAGACTGTCTCATGCAGGGCCTGCGTTTTAAGGACTTTGACTTTGCAGGAGACTGGAAGCCCCTGAATGGTTTTGAATAGCAGAGTGATATAATCTGATATACATCTTAAAAAAAATCAATGTGCTGAGCGTAGAGATTAGACTGAAAGGGCAGACAGTCAGAGCAGGAGAAAGATAATCTGGGTAAGAGATCACAGGGCTTTGGACCAAGACGGTGACAGGAGAGGTGGAGAGATATGTTTGAACTTGGGAATATTTTAAAGGTAGAACCAAGAGCATTTACCATATATGTTTTTTTTTTTTTTAAGATTTTATTTATTTATTTGACAGAGAAAGAGAGATCACAAGTAGGCTGAGAGGCAGGCAGAGAGAGAGGAGGAAGCAGGCCCCTTGCAGAGCAGGGAGCCCAATGCGGGCCTTGATCTCAGGACCCTGAGATCACGACCTGAGCTGAAGGCAGAGGCTTTAACCCACTGAGCCACCCAGGCGCCCCATATATGTTTTAAAGATTTTTAAATTTTATTTATAAGAGAGTGAGAGAGAGCACGGTGGAGAGGGGCAGAAGAAGAGGGAAAGAGTATCAAGCAGACTCCCCACTCAGCACGGAGCCCACCGTGGGGCTCGATCTCACCACCCAGAGCTCATGACCTGAGCCAAAATCAAGAGTTGGACCCTTAACCGACTGAGCCACCCAGGTGCCCCCAAACAACAGGATTTCTTGACAGATGGAACGTGGGGTGTGAAAGGGAAAGGAGAAGCAGGGATGAGTCCCAGAATTTTGGCCACTGGTTGGAAGGAGTTGTCATTAACTGAGATGCGGAAGACTGAGAAGCAGGTTTGAGGGGAGTATCAGAAGATTAGTTTTGTAATTAGACAAAGAGGGTCTGAGGTTTGAGGGTGAAGTTTATCCTAGACATACCAATTTTGGAATGTCAGCAAATAGCTGGTATTTAAAGCCGTACAACTAGATGAAATAACCAGAAGACATGCAAGGCCTGAGCTGTGGGACGCCCTGCTGGTTAGAGGTTAAGGAGCAGAGAAGGGGCCTGTAAAGAGGCTGAGAAGGAAGAGCCTGCCATTAAGGGGCAGGGGGAAACATCAGGCAGGTATGATGTCCTGGAAGCCACGGGAAGAAGGCATTTCAAGGCAGAGTGTGATCGATCCATCATGTCAGATGCTGCCGGTGGGTTATAGAGGATGAGGACTGTGAATTCACTATTGGACTTAACGACACAGAGGTCTGGTCTTAAGAACTTGATACCGGTAGTTTCCGTATCGTCTTCCTAGATGGTCCCTAGAACTTTTCAGAGATTTCCATTGCCACGGCATATGTAAGATTGAAGTAAATGCCTGTTATAGACTAGTCCAGAAAAACCGAGTCACTTAAAATTTTTTTTGGACTGCATATACCTTATAAATAAACATTGTTTTGTTTTGGCTAAAATCTTGAAGTATGAAAGTATTTGACTTCAGCTATGGAAAATGTCATAATCAGTGTGACTTCATGGTAGCTACATTTCATCCTCACATAAAGGGTTTCCATTCTTAGCGAAATGTGGTGACTTAATAACCATCTTTTAAGGCTGAACAACCCTTCAGAATAGCAAGTTGGAGGAGAGATCAGAAACAAATACAATGGGGGCGCCTGGGTGGCTCAGTGGGTTAAAGCCTCTGCTTTCGGCTCAGGTCATGATCTCAGTGTCCTGGGATCGAGGCCCGCATCGGGCTCTCTGCTCAGCAGGGAGCCTGCTTCCTCCTCTCCCTGTCTCTCTGCCTGCCTCTCTGCCTACTTGTAATCTCTCTCTCTGTGTCAAATAAATAAATAAAATCTTTAAAAAAAAAAAAAAGGAAACAAATACAATGGAAGAAGGTATTAATGGTGTTGAATAGGAGAGGGCCTTCTTAGTGTTCTAACAGTAGTAGTTTTCGGGGCAGGGCATGTCCTTTGACCTCTCCTGGCCCCCTGAGACGTAAAAGGTTTTGCAAGATCAAAACTATTTTCATAATAACTTTATTTGCCTTTTTCACCCTGATTACATTTGCACTGATGGTGCAAAAGTGAAGGTGAGTACAACTGTCGTTGCCGTTGTTAGAATCTGGGCAGTGCCGTGAATCTGCGCTGTTGTTCTTGTCTTCCTCACCATAGCAAGCTCAGTAAAAAGAGAACAGGCCAGTTTGACTTCAGAATGTGCTTGACAAAGCAGTAAAAATGATTAATTTCATTAGGTCTCGGCCCCAATGCACATCTTTTTTTTTAATATTCTGTGTGATGAAATGGGAAATATGCCTACGGCCCTTCTGCAGGCCCAAGTATGATGGTTTTCTTGGGAGGAAGCAATTGTGTGCGTGTTTGAATTGAGAGCTAAGTTGCTTTTTTCATGAAATACTATTTTTCCTTAAAACTGAACAAACTGAAGTTACTAGATTTGGGTATTTGGCAGACATTTTGTTGAAGATGAATGAAGTGAGCCTGTCACTTGAAGGAAAACAATGGACAGTATTTGTTGCCAATGATAAAATATGAGTTTTTAAGTGAAACTTAGAATTTTGGAACACTTACATCTGCCACTAAGAGCTTGACACTTTCCCAATGCTTAAAGATCTGTTTGATGAGATCAGTGGTGACATTCACAAATGTGCTTTTTTTGATAGTGTATAATGAAATGTGTCAACATTTGGAATATCTACATAGCTCAGTGAACCAATATTCTTCAAATGACAAAAGACGATGTTACAAACTTGTATATGAGTAAAAGACCCATTCAAAATGCAAGATAGACTTGTGCTTTGAGCCAAGGTAGAGTGACAGGGATGCCTGATGGCTAATGATGTCCAGAGTGTGCTTATTGGCCATTCTTGTGTCTTTTTATTTATTATTTACTTATTTGTTTTTATTTCAGACAGTGTAGGTGAGAGTGAGGGAGATAGGGGCAGAGGGAGAATCCCAAGCTCCACACTGGGTGTGGAGCCTGACTCTGGTGTCAATCTCACAACCCTGAGATCACGATCTGAGCCTAAGTCAAGAGTTGGTCGCTTAATCAACTGAGCCACCGAGGTGCCCCTTTTGTATATCCTTTGTTGATTTAAAAAATTGGATTTTATTTTATTTTATTACTTTTTAAGATTTTATTTATATATTTGACAGAGAGATCACCAGTAGGCAGAGAGAGAGGCAGGCAGAGAGAGAGGGGGGAGTAGGCTCCCCGCTTAGCAGAGAGCCAGATGTGGGGCTTGATCCCAGGACCCTGAGATCATGACCTGAGCCGAAGGCAGAGGCTTAACCCACTAAGCCACCCAGGCACCCCTAAAAAATTGGATTTTAAAAAAAATGTTGAACTGTGACTTTCTTTTTGTAAGTGTTACATTAGGCTCTCTCTTGTCAATTTTGATGTAGTAATAGTCCTGTGCCCTTCCTAGGCTAGCAGAGACCTAGCTGGGCTTAGTAGTCATTGTAAGACAGACAAACTCCACTCTGACAGAAATAGCATGAAGTTTCTTGGACATTTATATTTTCTTGGTTCATCTCTTTCAACTGAAATATTAAAAGTAGGTACAGTTCCTCAGTCTCTAATAAAATATTCTTTTTTTTCTTTTTTTTTTTTTTTAAAGATTTTATTTATTTATTTAACACAGAGAGAGAGACCACAAGTAGGCAGAGAGGCAGGCAGAGAGAGAGGAGGAAGCAGGCTCTCTGCCGAGCAGAGAGCCCAATGCGGGCCTCGATCCCAGGACCCTGAGATCATGACCTGAGCCGAAGGCAGAGGCTTTAACCCACTGAGCCACCCAGGCGCCCTCAAATATTCTTTTTTTTTTAAGATTTTATTTATTTATTTGATAGAGACACAGTGAGAGAGGGAACACAAGCAGGGAGAGTGGGAGAATGAGAAGCAGGCTTCCCACAGAGTAGGGAGGCTGATGTGGGGCTCCATCCCAGGACCCCAGGACCATGACCCAAGCTGAAGGCAGATGGTTAACAGCTGAGCCACCCAGGCACCCTCTTACCAGATATACTCTAAATCTCCTGCTGTTTGTCTTACAGTTTTCCGGTGATGACATGGCATCTGCCAGCTCCAGCCGGGCAGGAGTGGCCCTGCCTTTTGAGAAGTCTCAGCTTACTTTGAAAGGTGAGTGGCACCACGTGGAATGTTTACCATTTGAGGTCCAGCGCAGTCTATGGGAAAGAGGTAGAATTATACCACACCTTGGTCTGAGAGCCAGATATTGTGAAATAGCTTAAGAGTGTAACTATTCATTCTCATAGGGTTACCATATAGCTGGATTTCTTTTTTATATTTTATTTTTAAGTTATCTCTGGAACCAATGTAGGGCTCAGACTCACAATCTGAGATCAAGAGTTGCATGCTCTACTGACTGAGCCAGCCAGGTGCCCATATAGCTGGAATTCTTTTCCTTTCTTTCTTTCTTTCTTTCTTTTCTTTCTTTTTTTTTTTTCAAGATTTTATTTATTTGAGAGAGAGGGAGAGAATACAAACAGCGGGAGTGGCAGAGGGAGGTGGAGAAGCAGACTCCCCGCTGAGCAGGGACTTGACATGGGGCTCCCTCCCAGGACCCTGAGATCATGACCTGAACTAAAGGCAGATGCTTAACAACCTGAGCCACCCAGGCGCCCCAAGGTTATTTATTTATTTTTAAAGATTTATTTATTAATTTGAGAGAGAGAGAGTGAGAGTGCTTGCGCAAGCTCACAGTGGGGAGAGGCAGAGGGAGATAGAAACTTTAGCAGACTCCATGCTGAGCGCGGAGCCCGATGCGTGGGGCTCCATCTCAGGTTCCTGAGATCAGGCCCTGAGTTGAAACCAAGAGTCAGTCAGTTAATGGACTTTACCAGCCTGGTGCCCCCCAACCTCATGGCTTTAAATGCCACCAATAATAAGATCACTGCCGAAATTATGTTTCTAGCCTGGGCCTTCCTTTGATTTATTTCCAGATTTTGTATTTCTAGTAGCCTACCTGTCATTCCACTTGAGTGTTTAGTAACCATCTAAGCTCCTGGTTTTCCTTCTCATATCCTATATTCAGCCAGTCAGCGAATCTGACTATGTCTGTCTTCAGAACTGTCCATTGTTCAGCCTCTTCGCACCACCCACACCGTCCCACGAGCTGCCATCATCTCCACACTGGATTAAGGCAGTAGCCTCCTCACCTGCCCCCCTGCTTCTGTCCTTTGCCCTACTTTGTTCTCTCAGTCACACAGCAGGCATATCAAAGGCTTAAACGTGTCAAGGGCGCTCCAACTCACCCAGTAAAAGCTGAAGGTCCACGTGATATGACCCCACCCACCACTCCCATTTCCCATCTCCGGTTACTCTTCCACTTATACCCTGCTGTGGCCACATGGGCCTCTTCGCTGTTCATTGAGTATGCTGGGCACACACCCACCTCTGAGCCTTTGCATTTGCTGTTTCTTTTGAGTGAAATGCTTTGGGGCCAGATATCTACCTGGTTTGTTTATTTTAGAGAGATAGCAAGTGCGGGTACCCAAGTAGGGAGAAGAGCCGGGGCTGGGGAGAGGGACAAGCAGACTGCTCTGAGTGTGGAGCCCAGCTTGGGGCTCAACCCCATCACCCTGAGAGTGTGACCTGAGACGAAAATCAAGGGTTGGACATTCACCTGACTGAGCTCCCCAGGCCCCCCAGTGCAGTACAGATTTTTATGCATTTCCTTTATTGACTTTCTCCTTCATTAGAGTGTAAACACAAACATAGGGGATGTTGTCTGTTTTGGTTACTTTTGATACCCCAGTGACAGAGGACAGGGCCGGACACTTAGTGGGCTGTCAGTAAATATTGCTTGAGTGACAGAAGGTTGCTTTGGTAGCCTTAGCTTTGCGGAAGAGTCACGGAACCGAGAGAAGCCTGGTGACCCAGGACAGCGCTCAGTATCACAGCTCTGGCCTCTTGGAGACATGGTCATTTGGAGGCAAAATTGTCTCATCAATAATAATTTTAATCAATAATAATTATTTTAATCAATAATACTTTTAAATTATTATTTCTGAAATGTAAATATTATTCTTCTCTTTAATCCGTTCACATGCTTTAAAATTATTTCCTTTCCTCCAGCTCCTCAGTGCCCCTGCTTGGAGGAAACTAATATTTCCAGCTTCTTATGTGTTCCTTCCAAGATCCATGAAAGGGGATATGGCTTTGTAATCTTGAAAGCCAGGTTGCCTTCCCTGGAAGGAATACTCTCCTGGCAGTGCATGAGAGTGCCCGTTTTCCCGCATCTTTACCGACACAATGTGTTGTCAGACTGTTTTTTATCTTTGCCAGTCCGATGGGTAAAAATAACTGTTTTCTTTCTTTCTTTCTTTCTTTCTTTCTTTCTTTTTTTTTTTTTTTAAGATTTATCTGAGGGAGAGAGAGAGTGTGTGCACGAGCAGAGGGGTAGGGGCAGAGGGAGAAGCAGGCTCCCCACCGAGCAGGGAGCCCCATGTGGTTCTCCATCCCAGGACCCTGGGATCATGATCTGAGCTGAAGGCAGATGCTTTTTTTTTTTT
>LNAC01000044.1:3569432-3626822 GCA_002007465.1 Ailurus styani | reverse complement strand
GGAGTTCAAGTCACTGACCCACCCGGGCACCTGCCTCCCCCCCCACCCCTCCCCAGCCCCCCCCCCGCCCCGCCTTGTTTTAAAGGAAGTTCTGTGCCCAGCATGGGGCTCAAACTCATGACCCTGAGATCGAGTTGCATGCTCTACCAACTGAACCAGCTAGGCGCCCCTCCGTATTTTTATTTTTAGTATAATTAACATACAATGTTGTATCAGTTTCAAGTGTACAATGTTTATAAAAGGTCTGTATTCTTAAGAGTTGTATTATGGAAGTATTTAGGGTTGATCAGTCATGATATCTCCAACTTTAAAATGGATTACCAAAAAAAGTTCGTGGGTGAATGCATAGTCATGCCCATATATAGACAAAGATATCATATGCCTGTATCCTGTGCTATCCAGCATGCTAGCCACTCTAGCCACATAGAACTATTTATGTTAAGATTAAAATTAAATTTTAAATTTAAATCCTCAGTCATACTAGCTATATTCCAAGTGCTCAGTAGCCACGTGTATGTATCTCATGGCCAAGCATCGGACTGTGCTGGCATAGAACTTTTCCTTATCACTGAAGTTCTCTTGAATAGCAATGATACAGACACACATAGGAAAAAAAAAAAACAACCGAAAAACACAAATGTGGTGGAGTGCCTAGCTGGCTCAGTTGGTAGAGCACATGACTCTTGATCTTGGGATTGTGAGTTCAAGCCCACTGATGTGGACCAGATTCCAGAACCCTGGGATCATGACCTGAGCTGAAGGCAGACACTTAATGTATTGAGCTACGCGGGTATCCCAGAAAGGCTTTTTAAAAAAGCAAGTGTGGCAAAATGCTAGTTGCTGCAGAGTATACAATTATTCATTGTCCTATTCTTTAACCCTTTCTGTAGATTGGAAACTTCAAAATAAAACTACCAACTGCAATATGTAATCCTAGATTGGGTCCCGCCCCCCCCCAAAGTGTCTTTTCTCCTTTGCTATAATGGACATTGATAGGACATTTAACAAAATTTAAATGAGGTCTGTACATTAGATCATAGTTTTAAAGGTTGTTAAATTTCTCCATGTTAATAATTATACTATGGTATTATCAGAAACTGTCTTTGTTCTGAGAAACATGCACTGAAGTATTTAGAAGAAAAGGGGCACAGCATCTAAAACTCACAAAGTTTCAGGAACAGATGTATATGTGTATGAGAGAGAATCAGGGAAGAGAAAGAATAATAAAGCAAATACAGTAACAAGTTAGTATTTGGTAACCCTTAGGTGAAGGGTTTATAGGAATTCTTTGTATTTTTGTTGCAACTTTTCTAAACATCTGACATTATGTCAAAATAAAAAAGAAAGTAAAGATACCAAAAAAACACCCCCCAAAACAAAAAATAAACCTCCAAACGAACAAAAAACCTCGGAGGGAAAAGCTAGAGGGACAAAAAAGGAAACATTATAACAGAGTTCCGAGAATTGGCCTGGGTGCTCCCTGATTTTGTTTTTTTTGTTTTTTTTTCTTTAAAGATTTTATTTATTCATTTGACACAGAGAGAGAGATTACAAGTAGGCAGAGAGGCAGACAGAGAGAGAGGAGAGAGGAGGAAGCAGGCTCCCTGCCGAGCAGAGAGCCCAATGCGGGCCTCGATTCCAGGACCCTGGGGTCATGACCTGAGCCGAAGGCAGTGGCTTTAACCCACTGAGCCACCCAGGCGCCCTGCTCCCTGATTTTGGTTATCTTACCTCTCTGCACCTTACTTAATTGGCCCTACTATTAAATGAAGGGTTTGAACTTGATTTCTTTTTCTTTTTTCTTAAATTCAATTAATTAACATATAGTATATTATTAGTTTCAGAGGTAGAGTTCAGTGATTCATCATTCTTATATAATACCTAGTGCTAATCATTATATCACGTGCTCTCCTTATGAACTTGTTGATTTCAAAGAAACTGTCAGCTCAAAATGATAGGACTGTAATTATAACTAGTCTTCTCCCTTTGCTTCTTTTTCTAAGGCTCTGTGTGCAGAGCTACTCTCCCACCACCAGGTGGCCTCAGTTAACCTTGGTCTATGTGAAAAGTAGTTCAGTTTTCTACTCTGCACTACATTTCCCACCACCCCCACCGGTTTCTCCTCGTTCCATCCCCTCTTGCTTCTGAATCTTAGCCACAACTTTTGCTGTTGTTCTTTGACTTGCTCTCTACTGTTCTTTTGGGCCTGGAAAACATAGGTATTGGTAGAAGAATCCAGAAATAGTTTTGTCCTTTCTCAAGTTGTGGACCCTTATAGGGCTCTCACCTCTCAGAAAGGTGTGGGAGGGAGAGGTGTGCTAAACCTTGTCAGAGGGGAGCTCGATCTTGCCTCATGGGTAAGAAATGCCAGTCACATGCTCTGATTTGGGGCATGGGATGGAGGACATCTTAGGTGTGTTCCATCCCAGTGACCTGGAGTTTCCACCACAGCTAGTATATGCTCTAAGAGGTGCTTGCATACTTGTTCAGCTTGGCTTGCTCATACCAAATAAACATCAGAAATGCTGCCACATGAACGATACAAATAGAACAGGAAATGCAGATGGCTCACAAGCTCATGGAAAACACATTCAACTTCACTAGTAATTGAAGAACAGCATTAGAACCAATAAGCAAAATCTGGTAATGACATACATTATGGTGGGGAGTCAGGTTGCCTGGGTGCACATCCTGGTTTGAAGCTCCCAGGCTCTGTCACCTGGGGCAATGGCTTAACTTCCCCAGGCCTGCGTCCTCTTGGGTGAAATGGGGGTGATGATGCATTTACTGCCTCATGGGTTTGTTTTAAGGATTCATTTAGATGATATGTGCATAGCATAGTGTCTGTCATAAGTGCTCATTAAATCTTATCTAATTTATATGATTTTTTTTACCTCTGATTTGCAAATATTGAAAAAACATAATAGTATGATGGTGGTGAAGTGGATATATTGGCATCTACATGGGTTTATCCTTTTTGCAAAGGAATTAAGCAGTTTGAAGAAGAAAAATGTTCATATCATTTGGAGGAATACTGAGAAAGGCATGCAAATACATACTTTCATGGTGATTTTCCCAGAGTGAAAAATTGGAAGCAATCTATTCAGCACTGAAAGAATAGCTAGCTAAATTAAGGCACGTCTATGTGATTGGCTCATATTGCAGTCATTTTGAATTGGTTTTGGAGGGAGAATAATTTTTAAAGAATCTGGGGCATAAAAGATGAGAGCCTGTAAAGTTTGGATTTGCCAATATCTTAATGATAATTATCCCAGTGTTTTCAGGTTAGGAGTGCTTTTTTTCTTATGCTTCATATTTTTTAAAATAACCTTATTTTTTTTAACAATAAATTTTTTTAGGATCAGAAAAAATCCAAAACGTATTTTTTGAAAGGAACACTAAAAAAGAGTGAGAACATCTGCCACAGGGGGGCAGCAGGGAGCCCTCTGACTCATCTTTGACTTTTTCTTTCTTTCCCTTCCAGTGGTGTCAGCAAAGCCCAAGGTGCATAACCGTCAACCTCGAATTAACTCATTTGTGGAGGTGGCAGTGGATGGACTCCCCAGTGAGACCAAGAAGACGGGGAAGCGAATTGGGAGCTCTGAACTTCTCTGGAATGAGATCATCATTTTGTAAGAGAAAGTCCCTTCTCTTTGCAGTAACATGGGGGAAAGAGAGAAGGTGCTCCATGGGGGGTTGTGGGAAATCCTGCTTTCCTGTGACACCTCTAACTCCTCTGCCTTTGGTTCCCAAGGCACCTCTCACCAGGTGTTTCTACATCATTGAGATCACAGAGCGTTCTTTATTAGCTAGATGGTTACAGGGTCAGCTTTGTGGGGGAAAGAGGACACATAGGAGTGTCTTCTTGTTTGAGGTTCCCCCCGCCGCACAAGATGTCAGCAGTAAGTTTATCTGTTTTCTTCTAAGTTGTAGGAGTGACCAATAGGCTCGGATGTGATGAATCAAGTTTTTGTTTTCCAGGAATGTCACGGCCCAGAGTCATTTAGATTTGAAGGTCTGGAGCTGCCATACTTTGAGAAATGAACTGCTAGGCACTGCCTCTGTCAACCTCTCCAATGTTCTGAAGAACAATGGGGGCAAAAGTACGTATGATGAAGGGGCGGCCAACATGATTCACTTGTGGGGGTGGGGAGAAGAGTTTGCAGGCTTGGATTTCTCTCACATGCCGCAGATAGACCTGGTGATGCAGATTCCTCCAGGACCAGGGGCTGCCGTGACTGTTCCCTGTGAATGCCGTCGTGGGGTTTTAGGAAGGCGAGAGCTCCTCTCTGCCTCCACTGCTGTTTTCAGCCTCCTCTGTCCCCGGGCTCTCCCAGTGGGATGCACTGATGTGTCCCCTTGATCCTTTCTGGAGGTCGAATGCTCTCCTTCTGCCTCTCCTCCTCTTTTCCTGATCTGGGTGACATGTGACGTGTTGAATCAAACTGTCCGATGCCTCTAGCCTAAATCATTCCTTTCCTAGTCTGAGTCCTTGAGCAGAACAAAGAATTGGCATGTGTGTGTGTGGGGGGGTGGTGGTGGTGTTACAAATAGTGCCTTGTGCTTAGTAGGCACTCAGTATATGTTTACCGAATGTTGGAATGTGATGGAAGCTCTGTCTTAATTATTCAGGGTGCCTCTGCTGCATGGAAATCTAAATCCTAACGTCTATTTATTGCTGCTTGTGGTCAGTGGCATAAGCCATGGCTGTGGTATCTGGACCCTCCCTCATAAAGCCTCTATTGAGAGCAGTCCCATATGTGGTGAGGGAGTGCCACGGAAAGAAAGGCTCCTTTTTCTCTTCATGTCTGCTGTCTAGAAAATATTTTCTGAAAGTGGATTTAGCTTAAGAGAGCCATGGGGGTGGGGAGTGTTGAGTCCCAGGGAGAGCGCCGTGTTGATTTGAGAGTCTTTTCTTTCTGAGCCTGTCCTTTCTGACAGGCCACTCGAGTGCTCTTGGAGGCTCCTCTGGTTTTTCGCCATTCTGCTGGGCACACAGAGGTGTGGTGAGCCCACTCCAGCTTCAGGAATTGTTTAACACCAGGAGTATGCCTCTCTTAACTCCCTGATAGTTTATCTTCTGAGTTGGTCTTTATTTTCCCAAACTCTAGCGTGCCTTTTATAATTTGATAATCAAATTTATTATGTCATTTGGAAATATACTTGTGGACATTCTCACATTAGGATCAGCAGCCAGTATGACTGTCCTTTTTTTTCCCCCTTCTGTTCTTTTTTTCTCCTTTTTTGTTCTGTCAATATACTTTTGATTATAAAAGTAATTGTAGAAAAAGTAGAAATTACACGAAAGCACACAGACACACAAAGAAAATAAAATTCTTCTGTAAGCCACAGAACTTAATAATAATTACTACCATTTTGATATATGTTTTTCTGAACCTTTTTTCTTGTGTACAAATATAAATATTTAAGAAATCAATGAAATGAAATTGAGACCATACGTAAACACAGTATTTTGCAACATGCCTTCCTCTCTTTAAAATGTATTAATGTATCTTTTTTTAAAAAAAGTTTATTTACTTTTATTTTTTTAGTAATCTCCACACGGGGATTTTAGGGCTCAAACCACGACCCCAGATCAAGAGTTGCACACTCTTTGACTGAGCCAGCCAGGTGCCCCTTGATATCTCTTTTTTACTTATGTATTTCTAACTGTGATAAAATGCACTTAACATAAAATTTAACATCTTTACCATTTTTTGGTATACAACGTGGTGGCAATTAAGTACATTCACATTATTGTGCAACCATCACCACCATCTGTCTCCAGAATTTCAAACTCAAACTTGGTACCCATCAAACACATCATTCATTCTCTTCCCTCCACCTCCCACCATTCTACTTTCTGTCTCTATGCATCTGAGTAGGTACCTCGTGTAGGTAGAATCATATGGTATTTGCCCTTTAAAAGAAAAAAAAAGAGATTTTATTTATTTATTTATTTAGAGAGTGAGCAGGGTGAGGCGCAGGGGGAGAGGCAATCTTAAGCAGACTCCATGCTGAGTGTGGAGCCCAATGTGGGGCTTGATCTCACACCCCTGAGATCACAGCCTGAGCTGAAACCAAGAGTCGGACACTTAACTGATTGTGCCAACCAGACTCCCCACCCCAATATATTGAAATAACTTTAATTATTATTCCAAAGTATAGTTAAAGATTTTTTTTTTAATTTTATGTATTTATTTGACAGAGAGAGAGATCACAAGTAGGCAGAGAGGCAGGCAGGGAGAGAGGGGAAAGCAGGCTCCCCGCTGAGCCGAGAGCCTGATGTGGGGCTCGATTCCAGGACCCTGGGATCATGACCTGAGCCAAAGGCAGAGGCTTTAACCCACTGAGCCACCCAGGTGCCCTCCAAAGTGTAGTTTTTGATGACTGCTTGGTAGTAGTCTCTCAGGCGGTTGTGTGATGGACATTGGTGTTATTTTCAGTATTTTATAGTCACAGATAATGCTATGGTAAGCTTATATGTGTATTAATCTTTGTGCCCATTTTGATACTTGTGATAAATTATTGAAGATGGATTTGTTGGGTTTAAGCATTTTTCACATACTTGTGACATTGGACACATATTGCAAGATTATTCTCCAGAAAAGTTCTACCAATTTACTCTCCTGCCAGCAGTGGTCAGGACTGCTGGTTTCTCTTGCATCTTGGCCTTTATTGGGGGGGAAAAAAAGTACTTTTTGGGGTCTAGGGTCTATTTGATAATTAACATTATGCCAGATTTGCTTCATCTAATTTTTTCTTTTAATTTTTTTGTTTTGGTTGTAGTATTTCAAAGTAAATTACAGGTGTTTCAGTATTATATTTTAGATTCTTCAGCATGTGTCTTATAAAAAAAAGGATATTTTCTTTTTTTGAAATTTTACTTTATTGCATAAATTAGCCCATTTAATATAGGCTAGTAATGTTTCAGATGGTGGAGCTTCTACTGGTCTCTCAAGTCCTGCAAGGTTCTGATGGCCACTGACTTGACTTTGACTGCAGAGCGGTACTGTAGGTCTGAGCCCCCCAGCCGCTGTTTCCATGCAGGGACCACAATGCCAGATCCCCGAAGCTTGTCTTTTCATCTTGATTTTGCGGCAGAAGGAACAAGTGTGCTTGGCACGCTCGATTATTTGTCTTTTTCACCATTTTCCTGTGAGAGGCACCATAATGGGTCTCGTAGGCACCAATGATTCTGACCTTCTTGGTCCATTTAGCTATGTCACTGCCAGCTAGGTCTGAGCCCAGAGAGGAAGCAAAAAGGATCTTTTCTTATATAATTACTATACCATTATCACACCTAGCAATATTAACACGAATTCCTTATTATCACCTAATACCCAGTTCCTATTCAATTTCACCATTGTCTCAAAGTGTTGTTTTCAAGTTGGTTTGCTTGAACCTGAGTTCATACAAGGCCTACTCATTGAATTTGGTCATTTTGCCTCTGAAGTTACCCCAGCTTCGCTCTGCCTTTTGATGCTGTGATTTATTGAAGGAGATTGAATGTTTTTAGAGTGTGTTTATTGCCTTATTAATGTTCTTTGCTCATTTTTATATCAAAGTATGCATTTTTCTCTTTCAGTTTTGAAAGGGTTCTTTTTATGTCAAGGCCATTTCTCTTTGTCTTATAATTTGTAAATCTTTTTCCAGTTTTTCATTTGCATTTTAGTTTAGTTTTTTGTGTTTTTTTTTTTCAGTTTTTCAAACAGATGTTTTAAACTTGCAGTTGACTCTGTCACTCTTTGTATTTTTAGCTTTTTCCTTTATGAAAGGCTTTTTCCATCCTGAGTTCCGGTGAATTGTCACCTCTAGTTTTTCCTAGTTTATTGTTGTTTTATTTTTTCACATTAATTCTTTTTTTAAAAGATTATTTATTTGAGAGAGAGAGTGAGCCCAAGCAGGGGTGGGGAGCAGAGGGAGAGGGAGAAGCTACTGCTCTGCAGGGAGCCCAATGTGGGGCTCGATCCCAGGACCCTGGATCATGACCCCAGCCCAAGGCAGACGTTTAATGACTGAGCCATCTAGGTACCCTAATTTATCATCCCTGATGATTAGAGTTGTTACCTTCAGTAAATATTAAAATAATGTATATATGTAAATAACATATATATGCACACACAGACACACACACACACGCACATACACATACTTGGGCCTGTGGGGGATTTTCCATTTCATCTGTTGTTTTATTAGACTTTTAAAATCAGTCTGTCTTAGCTGTTGTAACATTACCACGTTTTAATATCTGGCCATTTTAGTTTCTCTGCTTTTCAAAATCTTTCTCACTCTTTTCTTTGCATTTAGGACAACATCACCTGAACTTTGAATTATTTTCTCAGGTTCTTCCCCTCTTCCTCCTCTAAGATTTATGGAAATTCTATCCTATGTAAAATTCCTTTATGGAGAATGTCTATACTGATTCTTCCTCCTAGGAACATGTAGTGTCTCTAAATTCACTCAGATCATTTTGAAGTTATCTTTAGATAGACCCTTTTAAATTGTAAAAATATTTTTGATCTTATTCTTAGTGGGATTTTTTCCTGTTGGACCTCCTAATTTAGTGCTGTTGATACACGACTATTAGTTTCTGTGTGTTTTTGTTTTGTTTTATTTTTATAATCAGTCAATTGCTGAATTCTTAGTATAGGTTTTCAATAGTTTCTTTCAGGTTTTCTTAGTAGACATTTATGTGGTTTCTAAGATTGATAATTTTGCTCACATTAGGAGATAATTATGCCTTTTTTCCCTGTTAGTTGTTTTGCATATAACTTCCTTTTTTAGTGGTGATGGAATGATCATCCCACCCTGTCTGGTAATCAAGCTTCTAATGCCTCCTCTCTGGGTGTAAAGTTAGGTATTAGTAATTCTTCTTGCCTCACCCCCACTCCTCAGTTTATTAAACACTTTTTTTTTTATTTAATCAGGAAGGGTGTTGAATTTTTGTCAGATAATCTTTTACATAACTGTGGGGGGTGGAGTCTGGGTGGTACAGTTGGTTGAGCGTAGGACTCTTGGTTTCTGTTCAGGTTGTGATCTCAAGACTGAGATAGAGCCCTACATTGGGCTCCAGGCTCTGCGTGGACTCTGCCTGAGATTCTCTCTCCCTCTCCCCCTCCTGCTCCTGCTCTTTCTCTCTCTCTCAAATAAATAAGTCTTTTTAAAAAAGGTAACTATTGGGATAATTAAATGATTTTTCTTCTTTCTGTTTCTTAGATTGATTGCATTATAGTAACAATTTTTAAGTTTCTAGAATATATCCAATTGCTCATGTTGGATTATTCCTTGAAAATTTTGTTAGAATTGCTTGTTAATATGATATTTGGGGGTTTTCCACCTATATTCATAAGTGGCATTTGTCTATAGTTTGGTACTATTTTTGTCAGCTTTGGAATTGAGGTTTAGCTAATTTTGTAAAGTAAATTGAAGCTCTTTCCAGCTTTGGGAACAGGCTCTATAACATGGGAATTATCTGTTCCGTGAGTGCAGGGAAGAGCTCACCCGTAAAACCAACTGGGTCTGGCTGCTTTCTCTGAAAGAATTCTTTGATGACTTTTTCAGTTTTTTACCCCATAATGATTGGTTTGTTCAGCTTTTCTGATTCTTTTTTTTTTAAGATTAATTTAGTTATTTACTTGACAGAGAGAAACACAGCAAGAGAGGAGGGAACACAAGCAGGGGGAGTGGGAGAGGGAGAAGCAGGCCTCCTGCCGAGCAGGGAGCCTGATGTGGGGCTCGATCCCAGGCCTCTGGGATCATGTCCTGAGCCAAGGCAGATGCTGAATGACTGAGCCACCCAGGAGCCCCTTTCTGATTCATCTTGCATCAGTTTTGTTAATTCATGTTTCCTGAGAAAAATTGTTTCATGAGATTTTTCAAATTTATTAGTATAAAGATTTTAAATCTCATTCTCATTTAAAAATATTTCTAATTTTTATCACTTAAAATTTTTGGTATTCCCAATTTTTTTCTTGACTAGTATAAACATTTTTGTTTTAACTTTTGCTCTTTATTTTTTACAAGGCTCCTTGGATTTATCAATTATACCATATTTTCTAATATTTCCATTTTTTTCCTAAAGATTTTATTTATTTGCTACAGAGGGAGAGAGTACAAACAGGGGGAGCAACAGGCAGAGGGAGAAGGAGAAGCAGGCTTTCCCCCCCATGTTTTTTCCCCGAGCTTCCCCGGGGAGCCCAATATGGGACTCTATCTCAGCACCCTGAGATCGTGCCTGAGCTGAGAGCAGCCACCCAACTGACTGAGCCACCCAGGCGCCCTAACATTTCCATTTTTAACTTCAACTTTTTCAACAATTTGCCCTAGATATTTTTTTTTTAAGATCTTTTTTTTTTTCAGTCAGTTGGTTTTGAGTTGAAAGCTTATAGTGCATTTATTTTTGTCTTGTTTAATGATAAAGACCTTCATGCTTTCAACTTGGCTTTTTTTGTTTGTTTTTGTTTTTGTTTTCCCCTGGGTATTCACATTTTTTTCTTTTAAAGAAAAGTGCACAAACCTTAAGTGATAAAGTTCAGTAAATGTTTACATGTGTTCACATCTATGTAATCACTGCCCAGATCAAGATATAGAACATTTCTAGAGTCCCAGGAGATTCCTACATCCCTGTTAGTTGATATCTCTGCCCACCCTGAGATAACCACTATCCCGACTTCTGTCAGTATTGGTTAGTTTTGCCTATTCTTGAATTTTTATGAGTGAAATCATACAGTACATTTTCTTGTCCTGGCTCATCATTTTATCTGTGAGAGTCACCTATGCTTATGCATGTAATACTGGTTTGTTTTTTTATAGGGGTAAAGGTTCCTGTTACATGACTATGCCACAATTTATTTGTTTATTTTCCTGTTGGTGGGCATTGGGGCTCTTTTCCAGTTTGGGGCCATCATGAGCAAAGCTGCTATGCATATTCTTTTATGTGTATTTTGGAAGACATGTATTTCATTGAGTGTGTGTACATACATGGACACACACATGCACACATACACACATTTAGGGACCTCAGTTCATGGAGTGGATGTATGCTTAGCTTTGGTAGATACTGTCCAACAGTTTTCGAGTGGCAAATCCATACCTGTTGTTCTGCTCCTTGTTTGTAATTGCTGTTGTGGTTTTTCTCTTTGAGCCCAGAGCGATTCAGGGGCTTATGTTGTGCACAAAAGCCACTGCAGCTCCTCCTGCTCAGGCGAGCACCAGCCGGAGCACTTCGAGTGCTCCGAGTAGTGAGACACATCAGAGCCAAATCCGATGGAAAATGTGGGTCATAATAGGCAGTGGGCTGTCTTTTCGTAGAAAAAGATATCTAAGGTGACAGTGGCATAGGTGAGATACATAACATTCCAGCCGTGTTTTGTAAAGCCTCCTGTTGAGAGCAAGGTTGCTTCCGGTGGTTACAGATCTGTTGCATAGAAAAGTGGTTAAGAACATGAGGATTCCAAAGTCTGACTCCCTGAGTTTGAATCCTGATGCCACCAGCTTTGTGATGTCGGACCGTCACTTAACTTCTTTGTGCTCGTTTCCTTATCTGTAAAATGTTATTTTGAGATTAAATGAGCTAAAAATAGTGCCAGACACATGTGAGTACTATATAAGTAGTAGCAGTGGTAGCCGTGGTCGTAATTCTGCCTCCTCTGATTCTTTTCTTCCCCAAGCTGGGGACTTTGAAATCCTTGAGATGGTGGTAGAGACCCTGTTTCTTGATGTAGGACCTCCTTGCCTAAACAACAGCCCCGAGGTGTTCCAAGGGAGAGTTCTTTTTTTTATTTTTATTTTTTTAAGATTTTATTTGTCAGAGAGAGCACATGAGCACAAGCAGGTGGAACAGCAGCCAGAGGGAGAAGCAGGCTCCTCACCGAGCAAGGAGCCCAATAGGGGACTCGATCCCAGAACTCTGGGATCATGACCCAAGCCGAAGGCAGATGTTCAACCAACTAAGCCAACTCAGGTGGCTCTTAAGGTAGAGTTCTAAGCCTGAACAAATGCAAAGGCTCTGGGGACGTGGAGTGGAGAGACTGCCATTAACATGAGGTATTTCAGCTCGAGGGTCTTGGCACCTGCATTCCTCGGGGAGCTGCTAGGCTGGGACTGTGTCCAGAGTGGTGTGTTAAGTATAAATACGGTTACGGAGGGTAGTAGGCCACAGCATGTTAGATGACTCCTCTCACTGTGGCCCGGTCTTCCTGAAACAGCTTTTCCTGGGGAAAGACCTGACTGGTAGCACCTGTCCTGCCTGGTTTTTTTCTGTGCCACACGACACAATTCCTTCCTTCATTTGCTGGCTTGTTGTCCCCTGGGTGGACTTCAAAAGTTGACCGGGAGACTCAGCTGGTGTATTATGCCTGGTGGAGGGCTTTGCTTAAGTCCTGCAGTTGCATAAGGGTTAGCCTTGGCCGACTTTCTGCAAGGATGTTGACCTGGCCGTGGCTGGAACAAGTACTGGACTCAGAGGACTGGTTTGGCTCTTAAGGACGGCTCTACTCATCTCTGTGTGGAAGCCACATGTTGGGGTTGAATATTGATTGATTTTTAAAAACCTTTTTATTAGGGGCATTTTCGAGCAGAATCCCTATCACCCAGCTTTGGTAGTTATTAGCATATGTTTCATCGGTATCCGCCCACTGGGTGATCTTGATTTCTTTCTAAATTCGTAGCAGGTAGGATGTAACACTGGATTGATTTTCTCTTGTTGTTCCCCTCTCCTGCAGGTGGCCTCATTAACACTATAGATCTTGGCACTGCCAGATTGTCCTCCTGGTAAGGAGGGAGATGTGGCTTGAACTAGATTAAAAAAAACAAACAAACCAAAAAACTTCCCTATTTTAAAATAATTTCAAATTGAGAGACAAGTTAGAAGAATGGGACAGGGAATTCCCCTATACCCAGCATCCATCTGTTAATATTTTGATACATTTGCTTTAACATTGTCTCTGTCTATACTCACATCTATAATCATTTTCTGAATCATTTTATTTTATTTATTTATATTTTTAAAATATTTCATTTATTTACTTGACAGAGATAGAGAGCACAAGCAGGGGGAGCAGCAGAGGGAGAGGGAGAAGCAGGCTCCCCGCTGAGCAGGGAGCCCGATGGGGGACTGGATCTCAGGATCCTGGGATCATGACCCAAGCTGAAGGCAGACACCCAACTGACTGAGCCACCCAGGCGCCCCTGAATCATTTTAAATTACTAACCTTGTACTTTTTTTTGAATGCTCAGTACATGTTATTTATTATGATGATGATGCCACTATATTATATTGCTATTATTATAGTCCATGTATATGTCATTCCTTTTTAAAAATTTATTTAAATTCAATTAACATATAGTATATTATTAGTTTCAGAGGTAGAGTTAAGTGATGCATCAATTGCATATAACACCCAAGTCCTTGTTACATCACATGTCCTTCTTAATGCCCATCCCCCAGTTACCCCATCCCCCCATCTACCTCCTCTCCAGCAACCCTCAGTTTGTTTCCTATAGTTAAGAGTCTCTTAAGGTTTGTCTCCCTCTCTGATTTCATCTTATTTTATTTTTCCCTCCCTTCCCTGTGATCCTCTTTTGTTTTTTAAATTCCACATATGAGTGAAATCATTTGATAATTGTTTTTCTCTGATTGACTTATTTCGCTTAGCATCGTACTCTCTAGTTCCATCCATGTCTTTGCAAATGGTAAGATTTCATTTTTTTGGATGGCCGAGTAATATTCCATCGTATGTATATACCACACCTTTATCCATTCTTCTGTTGATGGACATCTGGGCTCTTTCCATAGTTTGGCTGTTTCTGGACATTGCTGCTGTAAACATTGGGGGAACCTTGTACTTCTTTGTCCCTAAATACTTAAGTTTCTGTTTTTTAAGAAGAAGGATGTTTTCTTACCTAACCACTGTACAATTAAATCCAGAAACATAACATTTTTGCAATATTGTTACCTAGTTCATATTTTCTAATCGTGGCAAAAATGCACTTAAAGTGATTTTTTCCCCACGATCCAGGATCCTGTGCAAAATAAGGCATTGCGTTTGGTTGTCGTGTCTCCTTAGATCTGGAGTTAGTTCCTCAGCGTATTTTTGTCTTTCATGACACTGTCATTGTTGAGGAGTTCAGGCCAGTGTTTTTGTAGAATCCTCTCAGTTTGGCTCTGTCTGGGTTTTCTTCAGGGTTAGATTCAGGGTATATATTTTTGGCAGGAACACTCCGGAAATGATTTTGTGTCCTCAGTACAAAATATCAGGAGGCAGGGCGCCTGGGTGGCTCAGTGGGTTAAAGCCGCTGCCTTCGGCTCAGGTCATGATCCCAGGGTCCTGGGATCGAGGCCCACATCGGGCTCTCTGCTCAGCAGGGAGCCTGCTTCCTCCTCTCTCCTCTCTCTCTGCCTGCCTCTCTGCCTACTTGTAATCCCTCTCTCTGTGTCAAATGAATAAATAAAATCTTTAAAAAAAAAAAATATCAGGAGGCATATCACTCAGTGTGTTTCATTGTTAACGATGTTAACTTCGATCATTTGCTTTAAGTCTTATCTGCCAGGTTCTCCACAGTAAAATGACTATTTTCTTATTATAACTAGAAAGTGATTTCTGGGGAGATAAAAGACTTTGCAATTATGTAAATATCTTTCCCTTGTCACACCTTCACTTACTTGTTTTTGCATTCATTAATGGTTTTTTTCTGAGTCAGTTATTACTGTGATGGTTGCAAATTTTTTCCCAGTTTTATTATTCCTTGTACGTTTATTAGTTGCTATACTATTGCAAGGAAGAGCATTTCCTTTTCTATTAGGCATGTAGGTATGTATTATCAGTCTCAACTCATGGGTTCTTATTTCATTCAGTAGGTTATAATTTATTTCTGCCGTTAATTTGATGCTTACATTATCCCTGGTTTGGCTAATGGGTGTCTCTTCAAACTTGCTCCTGTATCCTTGTGATATATCCTCCATCATATATTATTTTCCAAATATGTTCCAATACAGATAGAATTTACTATGTGATAAAGGTGGCATTAAGAATCTGAAGAGGTGGGGCGCCTGGGTGGCTCAGTGGGTTAAAGCCTCTGCCTTCAGCTCAGGTCATGATCTCAGGGTCCTGGGATCGAGCCCCGCATCGGGCTCCCTGCTCAGCAGGGATCCTGCTTCCTCCTCTCTCTGCCTGCCTCTCTGCCTACTTGTGATCTCTCACTGTCAAATAAATAAATAAAATCTTAAAAAAAAAAAAGAATCTGAAGAGGTGAACAGATGGCATTAGGACCATCAGCTAACCACGTGGCTTTCCAAGTGTGGTTCCCAGGCTAGCAACATGGGCATCAGTTGGAAACATGTTAGAAATGTAAATTCTGGGGCACCTGGGTGGCTCAGTTGGTCAAGTGTCTGCCTTCAGCTCAGTTCATGATCCCAGGGCCCTGAATTAAGCCCTGTGACAGGCTTCTTGCTTATCAGGAACCCTGTTTCTTCCTCTCCCTCTGCCTCTCCCCCTGGTTCGTGCACGCTTCTCTTTCTCTCAAATAAATAAAATCATATATATATATATATATATATATATATATATATATAAATTGTGTAGCCCTATCCCAAACCTGCAGAACCAGAAACTCTGGGGGTGGGGTCCAGCAATCTGTTTCAACAGATTTTCCAGGGCATTCTGATGTATGCTCTAGTCTGAGAACCACAAAGCTAACTGCTTGGGAAGAAAATAAAGCTAGATACTTTCCTTAAATTGATAGTTGTGATAGTTTCCTTCCTTCCTCCCTCCCTCCCTCCCTCCCTTTTTTTCTTTTCTCTTCTTTTCTCTTCTCTTCTCCTCTCCCCTCCCCTCCCTTCCCCTCCCCACCCCTCTCCTCTCCCTCCTCTCCTTTTTCTCTCCTCTCCTCTCCTTTTTCTCTCTTCTCTTTTTCTCTCTCTCCTNCCCCTCCTCTCCTTTTCTTTTCTTTTCTTTTTAAGTAATCTCTACACCTAACATGGAGGTTGAATTTATAATCCCGAGATCAAGAGTCGCATGCTCTACCAACTGAGCCAGCCAGGTGCCCTGTGACAGTTTAATTAGTTTTTAAAATATTTAACCCTTTAATCAATCGAGAGTTTGTTTTGATATATGATATTGGATAGGGATCATATATCAAATATGATCCAGCTGTATTTGGATCATATTTGATCCAAGCTGTATTTTTTTCCTAATGGGTTTTACACAGTCTCACTGTTTTCTTTGGAGGGAGTGTCACCATCAGGTTGGACATATTTCTTCTCACTGCTCTTCTTCTTCAAAACTTTTTTTGGCTCTTCAGCATTCATTTTTTCATGACAGACTTTCTGTCCATCCAGCTATCTAGCTAGCTCTCTGTGCACATGTGTACACACAAATGCGTAAATATCTATTTCTGTGTCTGTGTATTAAACACCATGAGTTCATAATTGAACCTCCATTTCTAGTTCAGTCTCACAGGGTTCTTCCTGACTTTCTTCCCTCCTGTATGAGAGGTCTGGCTCTCAGCATCATCCATGTATTTACTCATTCCCTCTATTCTAGAATGCACAAAGGTGTTTTGAGAATTGCTGTACCTATACCACTGTGAAAAGTCAAGTAGACTTTGAAAAGCCCCTTGCTTATGCTCTCCATTTTCTATGCATCTCTCTTTTCTTTGCCCGTGTGTGTTTAAAAAAAAAAGAAAAAAAAGCAAGGAAGAAAGCAAACTCCCTATTTCTTTAAAAATCTTATGAGCAGAGGGTTGTTTCAGCACTTTACATTTTGAGAACAGATAGGCCAGTCATGAGGGGTACAGCACCTCCCTCATTCTTCTCTAAGGATGGAGTGTTCTGGTGGGTGGGCTGTGCATCTCAAGGAGAAATGCCTGACAGACAGTGCATGTATTTATTTTAAAGTAAACACAGCGCTGTTTTTCTAGTTTTTCAACTGAAAGATAAATAAAACTACTAATCCTTGGAACTTGAATCAGAGGGAGAAGAGAGAAAATGAAAAAAAAATTTGCTTTACAGTTAAAAACAATTTTACATTTATTTTTAAAATTAATTTTTTCGTTTCCAAGTTTTATTCAAGAACTCATACAAAATATTCCAGATAAATGACTTTTAATCCTTAATCCTCCTCCTCCTCCTCCTCCTCCTCATCCTGGTTAATCTGGAAGTAATGCAATTTGTAACTCTTTTCTGTTAGCAGCTACGCACAACCAATCACGTGGATTATTTTTCAGATATTTCTTGGTGAGATAGTTCAAATACCTTTTGGAAAAAGGCATCGTAGAAGTTACAATAATCTTGCTCTGGCTCCTTTCAGTGGTACAGCCCCTCCACTGAGAATCCAGGCTTTGCCATTCACTTTGATTCTCTCTCGGAGAAACTCCTCAAAATTGGTGGCATCTGTGATTCCATCTTCCATGTATGTATGTACATATGGACTCTGTATACCCAACACGGGCCTCATACTCACAACCCCGAGATCACGAGTCACTCGCCCTTCCAACTGAGCCAGCCAGGCCCCCCCTGCGATTCCGTCTTCTGTAGGGGGGGCGCTGTCAAGAGTAAACTTAAGAACTCGCTTCTTTTTTGCTCCCCCCCGCCCCCCTCCGAAGCTTTATCACAGGGCCATGGCAGTAGCGGAAGCAGAAAGGCAGAAACAATTTTACATTTATTATAAAGTTGTTCGCTACTTCTTAAACTTGAGGAAGAAGTGACAAGGGACAAAAGCGAAAGGCAGTATGTGACAGTTCTCTAAGCTGATCGGGAGATCTTACTTAGGACATAGCTACAAACTCCAGTGTCTTGAACAGGCCCGATGGTAGAAATGACCAAAGCAGTCCTGCATAGCCAATTATTTTTAAATCTGGTAAACAAACAAGACCTAGTTTTTTCAGTTCTGCAGAGTGCATAAAGAAAATTTCCCCAAATTGAAAATATTATTATTTTTTTCTGATTATAAAAATAACACATGCCTCTAAAACTGAAAATATTATTGTTGTTTTTCTTCTTATGATTTTTATGCTTACTGGAAAAAAAGAAAAAAACTTTTTTTTTTTTTTAAGTTTTATTTGAGATAGAGAAAGAGAGAGAGCATGACCAGGGATAGGAGCAGAGGGAGAGGGAGAAGCAGACACCCCGTTGAACAGGGAGCCTGACGTGGGACTTGATCCCAGGACCTTGGGCTCATGACCTGAGCAGAAGGTAGATGCCCAACCAACTGAGCCACCCAGGCATCCTGACAAAAACCTTTCTGAATTGCTTTAGTGTGTATCACGCATTGTCTTGAATTCCTGAAATACAAATATTAAAACTTATTTAATCCTCCTGTGTACCTGTGAGATAGATTGTATTGCCATCCCCTTAGATGAGGAAATAGGTAGATGTTATTATGTAACTTTTCCAAGGCCACACAGTAGGTGGTGGCAGAACAGGGATTTAATCCAGGCCTTGTAGTCCCACAGCCTCTCTGCATCTACTGCCTTCCAATGGGGGAGAAGGGTAAGATCACCTAATATTTTAATGTTCAGAGCTAACCCCATACATCCTTTGTTATATCCATTGTATGGATCCTTTGTATATATCCATTAAGCTTTTTGGGGTGGTATGTAAATCATATATGTATGTATATGTAACTTTTTTTTCCCAAAATAGGAACGCACTATGCAGGCTGCTTTGTAACTTTTTTCACCCACTTTTGTTTTCTTTTTTTACCTCATTGAAACTAGACCATTTTCAATGGCTGCGGTAGCACTTTCTTTTTAGAATGAATGTGCCATAATTTAACCAATGTCCTGTTGTTGGTCATTTCTACTCTTTTACTGTTATAAGCAAAACTTCTTGGTCAGTTCTTATAAAGAGAGCTCTGTGCTGCATTTTTTCTTAAGGTAGTACATTCCTAGGCATGCAGTCGCTGGGTCAAAGGGCAGGCAAGTTTCAAGGTTTGGTTTTTGTGGTTTGTTTGTTTGTTTGTTTTTTGAGTTTCAGGGTTTTTGATGCCTGCGGCCTGGGTCTGCTGCAAAGCCCCGGCCAATTCACACGCTCACGCTCACCCTCACCGCTCACCAATTCACCCTTCTGTACCTGTTCTTTGTGTCTGGGGTGGTGGGGGTTGGCAACGTGTTAACCTCTGTTAAGTGAAAAGCAATTACTCTTTTTTATTTTAATTTGCATCTCTTTTCTTTTGGCCTCTCTCCTCTTCTTGAGACATTTCCAGCGAGGCTTCTGTCCCACTGGCCTGAAGTCACGTGCCTCAGTCACCTCCCTGTTGCGAAATCTAGCAGTCAGTTCTCATCCTCGGCTCACTTGCCTCACTGATGGGATACGATGAGTGATCCCTCCTCTTGACTTTCTCTTTCCACTTGGTTTTCCGGACACCACACCCGACTGGTTTTCTGTCTGTCTTTCTGGCCACTCCTGTTTTGTCGTTTCTGTTTGTTTTACTCCTCACCTGGCTGGAAACATTGGGATACCCCAGGTTGGCTTAGTCCTGCATCCACTTGTTCATTTACACCCCCACCTTTCAAGATGTCATCTAGCCTCATGGCTTTCAATTTGGTCTGGACACATGTGACTGGCAGCCTGGGCCCCAGCCGTGGTAACCAAAGACTGTGTGTTTCTGGATGTCTGATTTAAACATCTTCAAATGGACCTGCTTTCCCATAGCTTCCTCCATCTCAGACAATGGTGATTCAGTCTTGCTCAGGCTTAGAACCTTGGTGTCTTCCTTGATGTCACTCTTTCCTTCTGTTAGGTAGGACCCACATCCAGTCAGCATGTCCCGCCTGCGTTACCCTTGAGATGTGTTCGAGGAGCTGACCATTTCTCACCACGACTGCTGACATCACCCATGTCCAGAGGCCTCTTTTCAGCTGTCTCCCTGCATCAGGCTTTGTCTCCCTACAGTGCACTTTTGAACCCAGCAGCTAGAATAACCCAAACGAACTGTGAGCCACATCATAGCACTCCCACAATGGTTGCCCATTGCACTAAAAGTAAAAATTAAAGTCCTCTCCTATTGGCCTAAAAGGCCCTCCCTGATCTGCCTGTCACTACTCTGTTATCTCCTCTGCAGGCCCCCCTCTGGCCTTAAAGCCTCCTTGCTGTTCTTCTAACCCACTGCTCTTCTTGCCTCAGGGCCTTGGCTCTGGCCTTGCCTTCTTCCTGAAATATTCTTCCTCATGTGTCCTCATGGCTTTGCTCCCTCACCCCCTTCCCATCTACTCAGATATCACCCCAATGAGGCTTCCTTTGACCATTCTTTCTATTTCAGAAGTGTACAGTTCAGTGATTTTTAAATCTTTTATTTTATTTTTAAAATTTATGAGAGAGCGAGCAAGAGAGAGCACGAGGATGGGGAGGGGCAGAGGGAGAGGGAGAAGCAGACTCCCCACTGAGCAGGGAGCCTGAGATCATGGCCAGGACCCTGGGATCATGACTTGAGCCGAATGCAGACGCTTAACTGACTGAACCACCTGGGTGCCCCAATTAGGTGATTTTTAAAAATTCTACCAAGTGTGCAACGTTCCCATAAACTTTTCCAGCACCCCAGTAAGATCTCATATGCCCGCTTACCATTAATTTCTGTTTCCACCCCCAGCCTCTGACAACCGCAAACCTACCTTCTGTGTCTGTAGATTTGCCTTTTCTGCACATTTTGTACAAATGAAATCGTATAATATGTGGCCTTGACCAAACGGTTTTAATTGCAATTCCTCCTACCCAGCATTCCCTGTTCCTTTCTCTGCTTTATTTTCTTTTTAGCACTATCCCCGTATAATAGGGTATATTTGGTTTATATCACTCCTTGCCCTCTACAACTGGAACAGAAGCTTCACAGGGCAGGCATTGTTTGATTTTTGTTCACTCTCGGGCATTCCTTTGCTCCTGTGCCTAGAACACAAGATGCTAATACCTATGTATAAAATATATGTTATATATTTTATATGTCCTTAATTAGATTAGTGAGGATGAACATCTTTTGTTGTGACTGCGGTTTTTGTGGTCAGTGTCATGGCTCACCTCTGAGGCAGATTTGGGGCCGGGGTGGTCTTGAGTGCCTGCTCTGGGGAGGCATCAGGCTGAATCCGTCCCCAGCCTCCAAATGCAAGCCTTTGTTTCATTTTGCCCTGGTCTGGTTGCAGTTACATCAGTGGCTACTGTTTTCTTGATTGGCACCAGGTGCCAGGCATTGGGGTTTAAAACTGTCTTTAATAGTCTCTGAAAAGCTCTCTGTGTGTTGCTTTCCATCATCTGCACCTCAGGCAGATATGGCCAAGCCAGAACCTCAAGGAATTCCCGAAGAAGCCAAAAGCACCCCCTCCCCCAACCCCACGTCCCCAGCTTCTCAAAGTTACAGTCGGGCCCGGTTCGTGGCTTTGGTGTCAGTGGAGAGCTGTTTGAAAGAAAAGGTCCTTTTAGCCAGAAGTCTCAAAAGTAAACACACAGGCCCCTGCAATGAATGTTAAAACAGACCTGCTCTCTGTGTCACAGGCAGAGAGGTTGCCTTGTGAAACCTCACTTGAAGAAAGAAGAAAAGCTTTCTGTCAGTAATCTTTTCCCCCGTACGTGGCCGCCTCGGCATAGCCTGGGGTTTACTGTTGCCTCTGGAGTGTTCTGTAAGCCTATGAGTTTTGGAAGCTGGTCACCCTCCTGGGAGCATGTATTGAGCAAAGAGTGCTTCTACCCCTCAAAACACGAATGCCAGCCGAGACTGTTCCCCTTCTCTTCTTCTGGAGGGGTATTGTGACCTTCTGCATTTTAGTCTGTAGTAGGTGGTCAAGGCATTTTTCCCTCCATCTTGTTTTTTCCTTTTTAGGTGTAAGGATTTCTCAGTGTTGGAGCGGGTTTTGTCTGAGAGGAAATCTGCACTCTTGGACATTTTCTTAGACTTGTGAGACCTGCCTGGAGCAGGGGATGGGTATGAAGTTTACTTACCATCATTCACATGGTAAATTTTTACCTTCAGCTCTGGGCAAGATGTTAGAGGGGTGAAACGAGCAAGGCGCTGTCCTGGAATTTAGGATCTAGAGAGGAAACCGGCAGACCTGAAGCAGGTTAGTGAGAGATCCCAGTCCAGGGGTGAGAGGTGTGATGGAGGGAAATACACGATGTTCTGAGACTGCTTCACTGAGGACTTCGCCTGTCCTGAGCTTGGGGGTGTCAGGGAAGGCTTCCCTGGGGAAGTGACACCAGGACTCCAGAGGATGCGAAGGGATGCCTAGGCCAACAGGAGAAAAGCATTCCAGGCTGAGGAAACACGTGGGAAACTTTGAGGCCGGAATGGGCTTGGTGCCATCAGGTCATGCAGAGATGGTCCTTGGGGCCAGCCAGCCCTTGTGAGTGAGAGCTGCTCAAGATTATGACCAAAAATTGGCAGGGAGGAGGCACCGGAGCAGTACTGACCAGTAGAAATATAATGTGAGCCACGTATATAATTTAAAATTTTCTAGTAGCCACGTTTAAAAAAGTAAAAACAAAAATAAACAGGTAAAATTAATTTTAGTAATATATTTTATTTAGTATACCCCAGATACTATCATTTTAATATTTAACCAGGATAAAAAAAGCTGTTACTGAGGGATTTTTGCATTCTTTTTTGTGTGCATGTCGTGTGTTTGAAATCTGGTGGGTTGTTACACCTTTCCAGCACATCTCAATGTGGACCGGCCACATTTCTAGTGCTCTGGCCACGTGTGGCTTGGGGATCCCACATTGGACAGTGCAGGCCTGGAGGTTGTTACTCCAGGAAGACTTGGGAAGCTTTCCTCCTAAATTAGGTTGTTAGTGTAGGACTGTACTGTTTGTACAGTTCTAGAAACTTCTTTCATTTCTCTTAAGCCTGCCCTACAGAGGCGTAGTGCCATGTCCTGGAGGACCTGTGGTGTTTCTAATCAGCCGCATAGCATTTAGCTTCTAAACTGACAGCTGTTACAGGCTTGAAGTGGTGGCCTTGCGGAGAGTCCAGAATCAGTGATAGGAAAATGAGACTGTTGCCTGGATATGAGCTGTTTCCTTCCCCTTGCCAAAAAACAAAAGAAAACAAAAAGAAACCCCTGAAACATTTCATCTAATGTTCAGGCCTTTCCTTTGTGCCAGTTACTCGAGAGTGGCTCCCGCCCGATTGTCCATTCCAGTCTCCGAGGTTCTCCCAGGCGAGGTGCTGCGGCTGCTGGAAGAGTGTTCAGATCAAACCTCATTTATCTCATTCGAGTGTATTATTTTCCCTTTTCCTCCAGGCTTCTAGGATGCTCGGAGTATTTTTCTTAGAGGAGGAGACTTACTCTTGGCAGAGAGTGGTGTGTCAGGA
Source organism: Ailurus styani (assembly GCA_002007465.1). Classification (NCBI taxonomy): domain Eukaryota; kingdom Metazoa; phylum Chordata; class Mammalia; order Carnivora; family Ailuridae; genus Ailurus; species Ailurus styani. The sequence goes on along the minus strand of LNAC01000044.1, from coordinate 3,603,525 downwards.
GGGAAAGCCGTAGCGCGCCAGAGCACGGATGCCACAATTAGATGGTGGCGGTTAGGGCCACTGTTAGGTCCAGAGTGGAGATCTTCACCACTGGTTTGGGGGATGCTGTTTATGACTCATGGGACAGCATGCCACCCGTTTCTCAGATTATGATCTCTGTGCCTTCCTCCCCTCCCTCTCTCTTCTCCTCCCTTCTCTTAATTAATTAGTGTTCACTTATACACACATTACATACATTCATTCTCATGGAGGGGGGCATTACAGTCGAGGCTGAATTTACCTTGAACATGCTCCTCCCTCAATCTGAAAAGCCCCCCAAGTGGATAGATTGCTTCTGTATATATTTTTAAAGATTCATGGGACACATTAAGTGAAAAATTGAAGGTTAGGACTTTTCTTGGAGGAAGTCAGTTTTGCACATGTAGTTTATCTATGTGTATTTGTGTTACTGGCAAGTACAATGACTTCAAACAAAGTTGACAACCATAAGTTATATCCTAGGGAAGGGATTTGGAATGTGTGTATTTATGGGGTAGGTGTTGTACCTTGCATTTCTGTATTGTTTCAGTTTTTTTTTAAAAGATTTATTTATTTGTTTGAGAGAGAGAGAGAGAGAGAGAGAGCGTGTGCATGAGTGGGAGGGGCAGAGGGAGAGGGAGAGAGAATCTCAACCAGACTCTGCACTGAGCGTAGAGCCCATTGCAGAGCCGGATCTCACCACCCTGAGATCATGACCTGAGCCGAAACCAAGAGTCAGGTGGTTAACTGACTGTGCCACCCAGGTGCCCCATTTTAGCTTTTCATAATAAGCATGCCGTTGTTATTTTTTATTTTTTAAGTTCACATTATTTATTGCGAAGGCAATATTTTATAGCATAAGTGCACATTTAAAAAAACTTTTTATTACGGAAAGTATCAAGCATAAATTAATGTAGAGCAATATAATGAACCATCCCATACTTGTTACCCACTTTTAAGAAGGATCAGCCTATGTCAGGTTGTCTTTTGCCTCCGGGCCCCACTTTTTTGGGGGAGTATTTGAAAGCAAATTATAGACATTCTGTCATTTCATGTGTAAACACTTCCATGTACATGTCTAACTGATAGGGAAATTAAGAAAAAAAATTTGCCCACTATGCAGATAATGGAAATTTAAAAATTACAACCTTTGTTTCATAATCTTACTCTTCAAACACAACTTACTGTTTTTCCTCTGGTTCATTTATTTCTTTGTCCCTTTACATATTTACTTTTATAGGATTTTAGTAATAGGGTATATTCTATAACTTCATGTTCTTTTTTTAAACTCAGCTTATGTTGTGTGAATAATTTTTATATTCTTCATAATCTTCATCATTCATAATGTTTATTCTCTTCATAATCATTAATCTGTATCTTCATTGTGGCATAGCATTTCACTTATCTGACATTATTATTTTTAAAAAGCAGTTGTTTACAAAGGAGATTTGTGTGTGTGTGTGTGTGTGTGTGTGTGAAGTGATTACCACAAGTTTAGCTAATGTTCATCACCTCAAACGGATTCAAAAAGAAAAAAGAAAATGTGTTTTTCTCCTTGTGATGAGAATTTTTAGGATTTACTCTTAGTAACTTTCAGGTAGATCAGTGTTAACTGTAATCACCATGTTGTACATTATATCCTCAGTCCCTATTTATTTTATAACTGGAAGTTTATAACTGCTGACTTTTTAAAAGCAGAATCCTAACTGAAAGTTCTCTTCTCACTGGGCTCCTGCATTTTGTATTTAAAGACCTTTGAAAAGGAGAGGTTTGTTCATTGAAAGCCTTCCCCGCTGTGTTTATAAACATGGCTTTGGTCCTCTGCCGCCTGGGAGAGGTGGTGTGGTTGCTGAGGTTCCCTGAGGGCACAGAGGATGGGTGGGCTGTTAAGGGGGCTCTGGTCTAGGAATCTAGGAATCGCTTTCATGGGTGACAAGGACTTTCCTTCCCATCAGGGACAAGGAGCTCTAATGATAAGGTAGCAGTAACTCGGATGGACTGATAGTTTCTTCTGAACACCGAACTTCCCCAGATCTGTATTTATTCCCTTGAATCACTCAAAAAATTAAAAAATATGCTACAGCTTGACAGTGAGATTTACCAAGATAGATGAGGCCTTTTGTATCCTGTGTTAAAAGGATCTTCAGTTGGTTCAAGAAAGACTGTCTCTAACGTACCTTATTCTACAGATGACTGTGACGAATAGCCAATTCTGAAAAGCGTATGCCTGTGCACTTTTTTTTTTCTTGCAAGTGAAGAAAAACATCTATTCTTGCATGGGCTTTGGCTTTTGACTTGAATCAAGAGAAATAAGGATGATCATGATTAACAAATCTGTCATGTACCGAAATGAGGATTGCGTGTGGCTAGTCCCTCTTCCCTCTTGCCTCTGGTAGGAGACGGGGTGTCCCTCTTCCTCTTATCTAAGGATGGAGTCTCCATCTGTGCTTTGGAGCCTGTGTTTCCTGCCTTCTCTGGAATCCTTTCTGATTTTCCTGCTGCCTGTCTGACTGTTCTCTGTTTTGCAAGGTCATCATCGTCTATTTGACTGTTAGCTGAGTTTCCTACCGTTTCATCTTCTTTTGTGATCACATTCTCGTTCATACCTCCTCTTTATGCATAACCACCATGTGCAGGTGACCCATAGATTTGAATCTCCAGCCTAGATCTGTCTTTTATTTTTTTAAGGTTTTTAAAATTATTACTCATTTGAGAGAGAGAGAGAGAGAGAGAATGAGAGAGAAGAGAAAGCACAAGCAGCGGGGAGGGTCAGAGGGAGAAGCAGACTCCCTGCTGAGCAGGGAGCCCAATGCGGGACTCAATCCCAGGACCCCAGGATCATGACCTGAACCGAAAGCAGTTGCTTAACGAACTGAGCCACGAAGGTGCCCCTAGATCTCTCTTTTGAGCTCCATGCCCATATACCTGACTATTTTCTTGCTGTTTCCTTGTGGATATGTCAGAAACATGTCCAAATCTGAATTCATTGCCTCTTTCCCAGACTTAACCCTTTTTCTATTGTTCCATATTTCAATATGTAGATCCACCGTTTGTCCATTTAAATAAGTTAGAAACTCAGGAGTCATCTTCAATACCTCTACCCCTCTTGCCCATTTACTTTGCTAATCTATTTGCAGGTTCTCTTTTTTCCCTTTGCAAGTTTGCCCACCTCTTTCATCTCCACCTCTACTGGCCTAGCCTTTTCTTTTACCCTCCTGTCTTTGCCTGATCCTTCCTTACTTCCCTCCAGTCTTTTCCAGTCTTCCATCTATCTGCAGACAGAATGATTTTTGAAATCACAAAGCTGATCTTGTCACAGCTTGAGTAAAAATCCTTAAGTACCATACTGCTGCTCTTAGGATAGAGAGGAACTTTTCAACATGGCAGGCCCACAAGGCGCTGGAATGTTTGGCCACCACCTGGGTCATCTACCCCGTTTCGATCACATTCCATTCCATCCCCACTCATCTCTGTTTAGTTTCCTGAATGCAGTTGTGCCACAAGGCCTTTGCACATGGTATTTCCTCTGCCTCAGTTGGTCTTCCTCTGCATTCTACCCCACCCTTCAATGTGCTGTATGCCTGAAACTTCAGAGCACAGTTGAGTTATCAGTTCCTCAGGAAATTTTCCCTGATGCTTTGATGAGGACAGCTATCCGGTGATTGTGAGACCATAGATGTCTTTTTTTTTTTTTTTAAGATTTTATTTATTTATTTGACAGAGAGAGACACAGTGAGCAGGGGGAGTGGGAGAGGAAGAAGCAGGCTTCCCGCTGAGCAGGGAGCCCAATGCGGGGCTCGATCCCAGGACCCTGGGATCATGACCCAAGCCGAAGGCAGACACCCAACAACTGAGCTACCCAGGTGCCCCGAGACCATAGATGTCTTGCATGAAATCTCTTTTTTTTTTTTTTAAAGATTTTATTTATTTATTGACACACAGAGAGAGATTACAAGTAGGCAGAGAGGCAGGCAGAGAGACAGGGAGAGGAGGAAGCAGGCTCCCTGCTGAGCAGAGAGCCCAATGCGGGCCTCGATCCCAGGACGCTGAGATCATGACCTGAGCCGAAAGCAGAGGCTTTAACCCACTGAGCCACCCAGGCGCCCGCATGAAATCTCTTAATACAGTTGCAGTTTTACATTCTTTGGGAGATTATTTAGTTCTTTTCTTCTCAATGACTTATGTGGTTCCTCAATGCAGAGACTTAGTCTGTTTTCATTCTTTGTTATAACCCAGCCTCTCACCCAGTGTCAGACGGATAGTGGGGGCCCAGAAAATGATTCTTGAATGAATGAACAAGAACGAGAGAGAGAGAAAATAAAAGTTTACAACCTGGCTTTGTAAAATGAAGCTATTTTCATTTTTAGTGAAGTTAATACAACCCCCATAGACCAAAACTTTGCTTTAGAGACCATTGAGAAACTCCCAGCAGCAGCTTACAGAAGAGGCTTCAAGGCCAAAGTAGACTCTTCTTTGCGCCCTGTGTTCTAGGAAGACCCTGCGAAACTGTCAATGATGGGGGCCGAGGGAAGGTGGGGTGAAGCCAAGTCAACATTGGTACCCCAACAAGAATTCCAGTGTTTATAATCTGATGGTAGCTTGCTTTTAGAAAAGACTTTCTCTTGTTAAGCTCTGGCTAAGTTTGGAAGCCAAAGAGACATCGTAACAGTAAATCCTGGAAGCCTCTGGCTTCCTTTACTGCAAAGGGAACGTGAAAGAGTGTTCTCTTTAAACCTGGGGTACACTCCAGCCTGTGTGTGTCTGAGTTACAGGGAGCCGGGGAATGGAAAGGAGACTATTTACTCTCTGCCCTTCTGGAATTTCCTCTGGTTCCGTTCCTCTGTGCACCAGTGTTTCACAGCTATGTGTAGAATGAACACTGACCTGTTAATGAATGCCCTGCTTATTTTCACTTTCTTTTGATGGGCCTATGGGATTGAGGGCAGAGGGAGGCAGGAAGAAGGTTTGTTTGTTCCACTGAGCAGCTCTGTTAAGGCCAAATCAATCACATCTTCATTGGGCTTCTGAGATGCTGGACCCGAGGGTACTTAGTCTCCCTTAAAAGTATCCTACTTTTGTGTCCTGTTTTATTTTTCTCAAATTTCCTGGTAAATCTTTATATTTGTATTCTGAGTGAGGAAGAAAAAGAAAAAAATAAGATCTTTCTTTTTTTTCTTTTTTTTTAAGTAGGCTCCATACCTAGCACAGAGCCCAACATGGTGCTTGATCTCACAATGCTGAGATCAAGACCTGAGTTGAAATCAAGAGCTGGGCGTTGAATGGACTAAGCCACCCAGGTGCCCCAAGATCTTGCCTTTTAAAAGATACATGTGGGGTGCCTGGGTGGCTCAGTGGGTTAAAGCCTCTGCCTTTGGCTCAGGTCATGATCTCAGGGTCCTGGGATCGAGCCCCGCATCAGGCTCCCTGCTCAGTGGGGAGCCTGCTTCCTCCTCTCTCTCTGCCTGCCTCTCTGCCAACTTGTGATCTGATCTCTCTCTTTGTGGCAAATAAATAAATAAAATCTAAACAACAACAACAACAACAACAAACGTGTGTACATGCATATACATTGTCATGGTGTGTGAGTGGGAGGGGCAGTGATGATAGAAGATTCTAAAGTTGAACATTCTTTCACACCCACTGCAGTGAAACCGTCCAGGCACGAGTTCTGGATTTCATAGCTGAATCCCATTAATAGTGGCATAGTTTGGCAGTTCTGGTTTACCCAGTTTTCTCTTTTGTTGGAATAAGGAAGGCAACTTCCATGCCCTGTTTATCTATACTCATAAGTACCATATGCAAAAAACATGTTAAAAAGTCCAAGTCAAGAAAGGGAAAAAGTAACTCTTAGAAAAATATTACTCATCTTTATTGCACGTAACCGCTCTTCCCAATAGGAAATTATTAACCTGAAGCCACTTGCAAATCTGAGGCTTTGGAAGTAAGGAAAAATGAGAGGAGGAGTTATTCCTGAAGCAGCTTGATTGTAGTTTCCTTGCCTTTTTGTATTTCAAACTGTATGTGTAATGTTGAATTCTTTTAAGTTTTGTAGTCGATTCCAGTCACTTAGGTATGCTGGCTTGGGGGGAAAAAAAAACTATTGTAGAAAATGTCATGCATAAATGAAAGTGGAAGGAAGAGTCCATGAACCCCTATGTGTCTGTCACGCAGCTCCACAACCATCCCCCATGGCCATTCCTGTTTCATCTTTCTTCTTACCCCACCCCCTACTGGGTTAGTTGGGTTTTTTTTTCGCTTTTAATTTATTTTTTGAGAGAGAGCACATGCCTGCAAGCTGGGGTGGGGCAGAGGGAGAGGGAGAGAGAATCTCAAGACACCCTCCTCCCCCCCCCCCTGCCCCGCTGGGGAAGGAGCTCGATCTCATCACCCTGAGATCATGACCTGAGCCAAAGGCAGAGGCTTTAGCCCACTGAGCCACCCAGGCGCCCCTCTTCAGTTTCTTTTAACCAATACATTCTTCTTCTTCTTTTTACCCACTTCAGTTCATTGTTGCAAAACCTGGACAGTTTGTCCTGTAGTTTCCCACCTTTTGGATCTTGCTGTTTGTGTCCTGGAAGTGTGTTTTAACATGTTCCTCTGTTCCTCCGTGTCTCCTGTAAACTCAGAGGTAGATCAAGAGACTTGATCTGATCGGTTTCTGTTTTCCTTTTTGAAGAGGTGGCGTGTGCCTCCATTAGTAGGCACCTATATGTCTGCTGATCTCTCTTCATATGCTAGCTTTTGAAGGGTTCTCCTGGCATGGTCCTTGAGATTTTCCAGATTCTTCCCCTAGGTTCTAATAGTCAGCTCTGCTGCTGTCTCTTGACCTTCATGACGTAGCATTATAAGGTATGGCTAACCAGATAGTACTTAGAACAGAACAGAAGGGCACAATCCCATAACCAAAGAAGTATGTTTGCTGACTGCTTAAGTTAGCATGAGCTCAGGCCTTTGGCTTTCTCAGAGAACCGAAGCCTCTTGCCAGCGGAATATTTTTATTATATATGTTCCATTTGCTCGTAATTGAATCAGACTTCCTCCAGGCATGCTCTAACTTGACGCTTTCTGCAGCACCTGCCTATCATTTGCCCCAAGCTTTGACTCTGAGAGACTGGTGGGCCCATGTGCTTGGGCGGTCATGGGTCTTTCCTGACATATGCTGGGAGGAAGCTAAGGTAGAGTCTTCCTTAAGCACTGTGTTCCTGGAAGATGTTGCCATTGTCTTGGCCCGAGCCACCACCTGCTCCTGCCTGGAATATTGCACTGACTTCCTCCCGGGTCTCGTCTGCCTCAGCCCTTGCTCCTCCCGAAGCCCGATGGATTTCACTGCAGCACCACTCATGGCCCTCCCTTGCTCACAGCCTCCCCGCCGACCCCGGTGGCTCCCAGTCTCATGCAGAGGAAACACCAGAGACCTTGCAGGAGCTTCCAAGGCTTTCCTTGTGGGCGCTGGGGACCTGTCTGCTGCCTCATCTGCTCATGTTGTCCCTCCTCCTCTCCAGCCACGCCAGCCTCCCTGCCATTCCTCAGACAACGCTGGGCCTGCTCCCGCGTGGGGCCTCTGTGCTTCCTTTTCTCTGCGTCTTGAATAGTCTTCCTTCAGATACCTACCCGGCTTCCCCTGCGCCCTCCTCGTTCAGTTTGTGATCCCGTCGTCCCCTCCCCAGGAGCCTTTCTCACTGCCGCAACCCGCGAGTCCTCCGCCGTCTCTAGGTCTCTAGCGCTCACCCTCTGCTTTCCTCCGTTCATTGGTTTCTCCTGCCCTTCCTACCTTCTTCTTCTTCTTTTTTTTTTTTTTTAAAGATTTTATTTATTTCACAGAGGGAGAGAGATCACAAGTAGGCAGAGAGGCAGGCAGAGAGACAGGGAGAGGAGGAAGCAGGCTCCCCGCTGAGCAGGGAGCCGGATGCGGGCCTCGATCCCAGGACCCTGAGATCATGACCTGAGCTGAAGGCAGAGGCTTTAACCCACTGAGCCACCCAGGCGCCCCCTACCTTCTAACAGATGATGCAATTGTCTTTAAAAAAATGCTTATTGTCTGTTTCCCCACTAGAATAGAAACATCCAGACACACGATTTTTGTCCGTATGGATGCTGTTAAATCTCAGTGACGCCCCTAGTAGGTACTCGCTGCACCTACGTGCACGGCATGGCCACGGGTGGGGGCGGTGACGAGGCCGAGAGTGACTGGTGCGCTTCCTGGGCGCGGTCCCGTTCCGGTTATGGCAGGCGACTTACCGTGCCCCTTTTTCCAGCAGTTCCTTGGTGTTCGAGCAGTGCCTCAAAAGGCAGTAGGAAGACCTGCCGCAAGAGAAAGGCCCTTTGTAGAGTCGTCGCATTGGCTGTAGTGAAACCCGAGGGCCCTAGAGGCGAAGTGGCTAAGGCTGCTATTTATAGCTAAGCTTCCAGTGTATGTTTTCCAGCCACACTTACTCCTTTCAGCCTCCCCTGTACGCTCAAGTCTGTCACTCAGTTAGCTCATGGTTTCTTTAGTCCCATTATGCACTGCAGGGCTCCCCTGGCTCAGGTATTTTTTTCAAAGAGAATAATGGGGTGTTCTGTTCTCAGAGGCTTAATTTTTTAATTGCCATGCCAATTTAAAAAAGGCCTTTTCCAACTTTTTATTATGAAATGTTCAAACAGACAAGAGAATGGAAAGAAGAATACAATGAACACGCAAACGCCATCCACCTAGACCCAACACTTGTTACCATTTTGCTGCCTTTGTTTTATCTGTTTTTATGGGTGAACCTGTGGGCGTGTGCATTTTCCCCTGAACCATTTGAAGGTAAATTGCAGATATTGTGACACTTCCTTCCCCAAAGTTTCAGCTTATTCTCCTATAAAAGCCTGTTTGGGAATTGTAGATATCATCATAATCTTCTTGCATCTCTCAAGAATAAGAACATTCATATGGGGGCTCCTGGGTGGCTCAATTGGTTGAGCGGCTGCCTTTGGCTCAGGTCATGATCCCAGGGTCCTGGGATTGAGTCTTGTGTCGGGCTCCTTGCTCGGCGGGGAGCCTGCTTCTCTCTGCCTCTGCCTGCCACTCTGCCAGCTTGTGCTCTCTCCCTCTCTCTCTGACAAATAAATTAAAAAAAAAAATCTTTAAGAACATTCACATGTAAAACCATAGGTTCCTATCGAACCTAAGAAAATTAACCGTCATTTCAGACAACATTTACTATCAGTCTGTCTGGATGTAAATTTCTCCACTTGCCCCAAGAATATATTTTTTTAAGATTTTATTTATTTATTTGAGAGAGAGAATTGGGGTGGGAGGGGTGGAGGGAGAGGGAAAGAGAATCTTAAGCAGACTCTGTGCTGAGCATGCAGCCTGACACTGGACTTGATCTCATGACTCTGAGATCATGACCCAAGCTGAAACCAAGAGTCAAACACTCAACCGACTGTGTCACTCAGGTGCCCCACCCCGAGAATATTTTTTCAAACTAATGTTTAGTAGAGCACTGCATGGCATTTGGTGATTATGTTTGTTCAGATCTAGAAGAGTTTCCTTCTCACCACACTTTCTTAAGAAATGTATGTAATGACATTGTCTTTTTGAAGAGCCCAGGACAGTTACTGTATAGATGTCCCATATTCTGGATTTGTCTCATTGCTTCCTCATGGTATTGTTGAATTTGTTTCTCTGTCCCCTTATTTCACGTAAATCGGGAAGGAGATCGAGTGGCTTAATTGGATTCAGGCTCAGTGCTTTTAGCAGGAAGACTTTAAAAGCGATGTTGTGGGGGCGCCTGGGTGGCTCAGTTGTTAAGTGTCTGCCTTTGACTCAGGTCATGATCCCGGGGTCCTGGGATCGAGCCCTACATTGGGCTCCCTGCTCAGCGGGGAGCCTGCTTCTCCCTCTCCCGCTCCCCCTGCTTGTGTTTCCTCTCCTGCTGTATTTCTCTCTGTCAAAAAAAAAAAAAAAAGTGATGTGTACCTCATGCTGCATCACCTCAGGTTGTCTCGCTCTTAGGAGTGCTTTGTTTGATAACTTGGTGATGACGGTGATGGTCAGAGGTCTTTCTGACTCTCTCTTTTTTTTAGTAAATAGAACAATGGAGGAATTATGGTCTCAAAAGTTTTGTTTAAAGAGGAAAGTTCCTCCCTGGGTTTTTTTTTTTTTTTTAAGATTTTATTTATTTATTTGACACAGAGAGAGAGATCACAAGTAGGCAGAGGCAGGCAGAGAGAGAGGGGGAAGCAGGCTCCTCGCCGAGCAGGGAGCCTGATATGGGCCTTGATCCCAGGACCCTGAGATCCTGAGCTGAAGGCAGAGGCTTTAACCCACTGAGCCACCCAGGCACCCCCTGGGTTTATTTTTTTTTTGAAGGTAAGATGTATCTCAAGGCATTGCAAGGTCACTTCTGAGCCTATAAGTATATAATGACTGTACTGGACATGACTAATGGGTAGAGAGAAGAGCCAAGTTGGAATCTTAAAATGATTCTACCATGTATTAGAATCTTAAAATCTCTACCATGTAGAGAAAAATTCAAGTTATGCCTGTGGCTTCTGTTAGAGGACCATGGCAGTGTGACAGTTGGGAGTTTGAAATAAACAACAAAAGGCCTGGGGCTCCCCAACCTTCCCCTTGAACATTGTCATCCCTCCAGAAAGGAGGGAAAGCCATGCCCACACTCTGTAAAATAATGGCCTTTGAGACACCGAGAAAAGAATCAAGGAACCCTTCTGGAATGCTTGTCCCAGCTCATTTCTGAGTTCAGAAGGCAGGGCATCTTTAGGAAGTATCCTAGAAACAAGATGAGAAGATGATTGGTCCTTGGGATGGTTAGGTAGCTTACCTTGGAAGACTTTTTGAAGTTTGTTGCTACAACCCAGAAAAGGCTCCAAAAGGTCAAGAGAAGTGGACCTTAGCAATGAACAAGTTAGACCAAGAGAAATCAGAACTCTTTAGCCCGAGAACAGGAAAGTCAACAGGGAGATAAATAAAAATGACAGGCTATTAGGAGCCCACTGGGGGGCTGCTTCATTCTTTACAAGTGCCCCCTGAAAAAATGTGCTCTTGCTACTCCTGTTTTCCAGGTGGGGAGACTGAGGCTCATGTTAGGTAATTTGGATAATGTTGTAGCTACTCAGTAGTGGAATTGAGATTTGAACCCAGTTTGCCTGACTGGTGCCCATCCTGAACCTCTGTGCTGTACTACCTGCTAGGGACTTAGGCCCTGGATCCCCGCATAATACAGTAGGGACACACCCCTTGACTTCCCTTTTAAGCAATAATAATAACTATTAATTATCTGCAGGTTTCAGTGGGTCAGGATTTGTGAGTGACTTAGCTGGGAAATCTGCCCTGGGATCTCTCATGAGGTTATAGTCTATACGGTGGCTGGATTACAGTCATCTGAAGGCTAGACTGGGGCTGGAGGCCCTCCTTCCTGGGTGGCTCATTTGCATGGCCGGCAAGGATGTGCTGGTGGTTGAAAGGCCTCAGTTCTTTCCTGGCAGCTAGACTTTTGAAGAAACTTGTTTTCAGATTACAAGTATCACTTTATAGAAATATTTGGAACTCACCAAGCCCCTGAGTGAAACTGACTGAAAATAGCAACAAATTCAAAAGGATTTGGAGAGATCCATTATAGGCAAGAGAGAGTGAGGGAAGGTAGTGATGCTTAGAACTTGAACACCTAAAGGTGACTGGTTTCCACATTATTACAGTAGATCCTTGAATTGATCCAGATTTTTCCTTAGTTCTTAAAGGATTGTGTCTGTATCTTAGATTTAGGGCTGGCTTTTTTAGTTGGGGGAGGTTGTTTCTAGAAAGTACTTAAAAGAGAGACTTTTTAAACCCATATCCTGCCTCGTTCTGGAAAACCAGTGAGATAGCTTATAATAATATAGTAGCAACTAAGAGATAGAGTAAAGCAGGTGGTTTCATGGGTGGTGGGTGGGGAGGGAGGTTGGAATATGTGGTGCTCTCCTAGCCTGACTCTGTGATGTGTGGGAAGGCATGGAACAACCATGTGCCCTTTGGAAATCCTCATAAATGCTGCTCTCTCGGTCATTACCGAATGACCCTGAATTGGAGGTTTTCGCTCCTGAGCAGTAATTGGGTGGAAGCTGTTCCGTGGTGGTGAGGGTTGGGGCTTGGTGGTGGGAGTTGAGGGGTGGGGTGCAGCAGTTTCCAGACCATGAAGGGCTTGGGGCTTCTGCCTCGTGTCAGTTTATTCTGTTTTTCTGCTGTGGTTTCTCAGCTCTTCTTGCTCACCCACAGGTCTGACTGACTGCCTGGTGTTCTAGGGGCCAGGTGACCCCAAGGTGCCTTTTCTCCTCCGTCACAGAGCCACTTGTGCACGCTTTCTCCTCAGGGACTAACCCAGGGCCATGTGACTACTGTGGGGCTGACTTACCTTTGCTGAACTTCCGTTGCTTAAAAATTTTTCATTTCTTTTTTTTAAAAGATTTTATTTATTTATTTGAGAGAGGTAGAGAGCACAAGTAGGTAGAGCGGCAGGCGGAGGGAGAGGGAGAAGCAGGCTCTCCGCTGAGCAGGGAGCTCAGTGTGGGACTCAATCCCAGGACCCTGGGACCACGACCCGAGCCGAAGGCAGCGGCTCAACCAACTGAGCCCCCCAGGCGCCCAAAATTTTTCCTTATTTCAAAGTGAAACATCTGCAGAAGTGAAAATTAAAAACATTTTTTTTAATACCGATAATCTGAGAAGAAGCCCCTGTAATCCTTCATCTAGAGACGACTCCTGATGACATTTCCTCGGGACTCCTGACCTGTTTCTCTTCTTTTTTGCCACCATTCTTTATATGTGTGGGGGGTGGTGGTGCGGAGAATGCTGGTTCTCACTGCTTCGTCTATGTGCCATCAGTATCTCTGGACTTTTCTCACAGTCCTGCAAGTATAAGCAAACAAATCAGTCACATAGAAATTATAAAGATACAACATGTGTAGAAATAGAAGAATACAGCCTTTCCCTACAGTCCAATACAACAGTGATGACAATCAGACCTGTTCCTTCCCGTTCCTCTTTCCATGCCACAAGACAGATTTGATGTGGCAGAAAAATATCGCCAGGGATGCCAGAGTAGGTTAAATGAGTGCTGAGAACTTACAGAATCTTAACTTGGGGTGCGTTTGCTTTAGTCCATCCCTGTTGCTTTTCGTGTTCAACAGTGGAGAACACGCAGCTGACCCTGAACCTGCAGACGGAGAACAAAGGCGGTGTTGTCTCAGGCGGTGAGCTGACAATTTTCCTGGATGGGCCAACTGTTGATCTGGGAAGCGTGCCTAATGGCAGCGCCGTGACAGACGGTGAGTGCCGCCCTGCTCCCTGGGGCTGTGCCGGCATGGGGTGGGGCAGGGCTGGGATGGGGGGTGCCCGGGGCTCGGTTCTCAACCAGGTACCTGGGTTTGGGTCCCACTCAGCCCTGGCCCATAGCTAGCCCTGATTCCTCTTAATACTCTTAGCATGATCAAAACTGTGACACGATTTTTTAAGGGCGGCTTTCTGATAAATGACCAAAATAAATGTCAAGTCTTTATACGTATGTTGTTGTTTTGCTTTGAGGGCAGAGAAAATATCTTTTCACCTCACACAGACTCTGGAAAATAAAGCATTTTTAATAAGACGCTTATTTGTCTTAATAAATTTAAGTAACTTAAATTAACATTTAAGTTACTTGGGCCCATTTTTCCTCTCAGTACAGTTACACTTCCTGGGGAACTTGAAGGTGTCTTTTATATGACGGTATTTGTTGGGAAAGGGGACTGTGTGTCTTAGAGATTCACACTAGCAAAATACAGGCAGAAGCAGGGAAATTGGAGTATCTCCCACTCTGTCCTGAATGAGAGCAGTTTGTTTCTTTTGATCTAGTCTGAAATTAGTCACCTTTGGATCTAGCAGGAAATTATTTCATGAAGTCTAAGGTCTGAGATGGATTGGGTTTCTCCACAATTTTGCTTGTTAAATGTGAGGTAACTATGGCACTTCCCAAGCCCCAAACAGGCTTTCTGTAGCTTCAAGGGAGTGAAATTTGAATTCTAGTTTAAGGGCAGTTGGGTGGAATCTCAGTGATTGGATGGATCCTCCCTGGACAGAGTGGTGCTTTGGGTACTTTAGATGCATGGAGGAAGCATGCGTTACTCACTCATTCTGCACGTATATCCATAATTGAGTACCTGTTACGTACTAAATCTTAGACCAGGTGCTAGCCAGATGGCAGGGGCAAATTCATATGGTCTCTACTCCTAGGAGATCATGATTTACTTGGTGAGTACAGGGATGTTAGACATGAAACAAGTAAATGAAGAAGTAATTATGTGATTGTAATCATGACAAAAGCTATGAAGGAAAAGTACCAGGTGACATGAGATTCTCATACTTTAGGGGGATTTCACTTAAATTGGGCAGGTAGGATTTCTTTGAGGAAGCTGAGACCCACTGGAGCTGACGTGTTTAGACAGGCCAAGATGGAGGTGCGGGAGTGGGGTAGCTGAGTAAGAGGTAGAGGGGTCTCCTGTCCAAAGGCCCTGAGGTGGGAGTGAGCTTGGCCTGCAGTGGAAACAGAGGTGGTCCAGGTGACTGGACCGGGAAGGACAAGGAGAGTGGTGGCAGGTGAGGCCATAAGGGCAGGTCAGCTCAGATCAACACAGTGGTCTGAGCTGGTGAGGTTTTTGGACCTCATCCTAAGAAGCAGAAAGCTGTTGAGGAGTTTTGAGCAGAAGAGTGTCATGATTGGATTTGAATTGAATCAGCTTTGGATTTTTTCAAAGCTTTCTGGTTGCGATATGGACAAATGCCCCCATTGCTTGCCCCCACTTTGCCTGGTCAGCATCTGTTCTGTGTCTCATGTGGTACGGCTGAAGTGTACTAAATGCACAAGGCAAGTTGCTTATAAGTGCCTCAGAGGTTCTCGAAGGTCTTGGAGAAGAAGAGCTGTTTCCCAGGTTTGAGTGCCTCTGTCCTGGGGCCCTGCTTGAATCTCATCTGGCTGTCCCCATTCCTATTCCTGCTGGAGGCCGCAGCTTGCTAGACTGCCTGGGTCCGATGTGGTGGGTCACTCGAATGCACAAACTGGACTTTGTTCCCGAGCCACATCTCAAACAAGGGTTGAGCGTCTCAATATTTCTGTCTTTTCTTGTGATGGGTCCCCCGTTTAGGATCCCAGCCACCTTCGAGAGAATCCAGTGGGACAGCTGTTGCTCCGGAGAACCGGCACCAACCCCCCAGCACAAACTGCTTTGGTGGGAGATCTCGGTAAGAGCCCCCCCGGCCCCCCACTGTGGATGAGGAGGAGCTAGGAAGGTGCTCAGAGCTATTGAAAAAATGTTGGGAGGTGGCAAGAAACAATTAATGTCAGAAACTGTTGGAAATTTCCAACTGACTCACTTCATTAAGGAGGTCCAGAGGGGAGTACAGAATTTGGGATTCTGGAAGGGTCAGGGGTTCCTTGTCAGCGATTGGGACTGGCTAAGCTGGTTATTTGGATAAGAGGAACTGTCGACAGAACTTTACCTGTGTTTTATGTTATGGGGGCAGCAACCACAGTTATCCTTTAGGGATACACACAGAAATGCTTAGAGCAATGGTTCTTTGTATGTGAGATTTTCTGTCTGTGCATTTCTGTTTCTGGGGGTGATCCATGATTCCCTTTGGAGTATTGATTAAGACCTCCTGCACTTGGAGTCTGAGTTATATTATACTTACTATAGCTATTAGGAATGACTTAATTTTATTTATTGACTTACCCATCTTACACACGGGTTAACAGTGCAAATTCATTTCCATGCCACCTGAATTCCCAGGTATATTAGAGAGATGGGGAGGAGGGAGTTGGGGACTTTTTAAAAATTATTTATTTATTTTATTATTTACCACAGTGTACAAAATGTCCAGACATTTTATTTTATTTTTTATTTTTTTTTAAGATTTTATTTACTTATTTGACACAGAGAGAGAGATCACAAGTAGGCTGAGAGGCAGGCAGAGAGAGAGGAGGAAGCAGGCGCCCTGCCGAGCAGGGAACCCAATGCGGGCCTCGATCCCAGGACCCTGAGATCATGAACTGAGCCGAAGGCAGAGGCTTTAACCCACTGAACCACCCAGGCTCCCTGTCCAGACATTTTAAGGAAATTTTAGGGAAAAGAATCGTATGAGTGTAGTTTGCAAATTGTTACTATCTGCAGAGAGTCGGGGAAAAAACTAGCAAAAGGCTTCCCGAACAAATCCCAGGAGGGGAGTGGAAGTAATGCTTTGAGAAACACAATGTGATTTTAGCCAATACCCACAGCATCTTAAAAGATGCCTCTATCGACGGCTGTCAACCTCTTTGGATTCAGTGGTTTTAAGGTTTGGCCAGGCAGGTGTAGGGAGCAAGAGAGGGTTGTGTATTTGAATCTTTTGTGTGTAGTGTCAGTAGAAGCCAAGGTGCCATTTCCCTGTTCTCTTTTCTCCAAGCCTCTGCAAAGGTGTTGTCTCGCACCCTGAAGACCATTCATTCTTTTCCTTGACTTGCGAGATGAGTTAAAAGTTGGAATAAATAGTCGAGTCTCACAGGGTAAGGAGCAATGATATAATTGGCAAATTTTGTGTCAACAGAGGCATGATGGGTACCCAGAGCTAGAGAAAACAGAATCTATTTAGTGGTGAGTAGCTGGCAGAGAAGAACACCTCAACATTTCGCTCTCTGAGAATGATGCCTTCTTAGCTTTGGCACTAGCAGCTGCCATCTTGGTCTTTGAGCTGACTTGGAACTTGGAAAGTTTGTGTCATATGCAACTGATGTCACTTATTTGGGGGCTGGAAGGCAGAGTCCAGCTCTTAATAACTTTGGAATTAAGTTCTTGACCTATTTATTGCTCTCTGAAGTTCTCTAGTGAATGGATCTTGAAACTCACATGTCCCAGGAGCCCTTTTTTGTTGTTGTGTTGGGGTTTGTTGTCTTGTAAAGCAGCAACGAGACTTCAGCAGAGAATTGGATGCACCTTTGCCCATAACCCATGGTAGACATTCGATGCTAGTTAACTGTTGGTGGGCAGAGCGCCCTCCAAGTAGTTTGAGCAGTGTGGGAGCTCTCCCAGGTCTGCTTTGCTCATGTAGCATTTCCCACACATTATCTCTTTCAGCTTTTTTCTGCCATCTAAGTATTTATTCCATGTTCACATGGAACCTACTGCCATCAGTAGCAGACACTTTTGAAAGGCTCATCTGCAGGCAGTGTCTTCTCTGTCCCTAAGAACTCTTCCCCGTCGCCACTGCACTGGAAAAGATGAGTGTGCGCAAGCAGGTGGTAGAGCAGGGTAGTTGACTAGATCAGGGTACGGGGTTTTACTAGCAGAAAAAGTAGATTGAATCTTGGCCTGTCATTTATTGCTGTGTGGTATTGGACAAGCCATTAAACCTCTCTGCACCTAAGATTTTTCAGATGCAGAACGAGGATATCGCCTGCCTCACAAGGTCATTGTCGGAATTAACTGAGATGAACCGTGTCAGTCTGAGCATCTTGCACACTGGGAGTGCTCAGGGATAGTGGCAAGGGGGTGCCTTTGCTCTGGAGACTCTCCTTCGTACCCCCTTCCTCACCTGCAAACCTGGGAAGTATGGCCTGGCTGATGTTTCTGTATCAAGGTCTGTAATTAGCAGGGTGATGAATCAAGCCTTTGGGATTCAAGGACAGTCCTCTGCTGTCCTTGGTTTCCTGGGGTAGAAAGGATGGGCTTCTGCCTGCTGCCTCCTAGACTAAATATTTAGCCTTTGCTGTCTGGCAGGTTGGTTTTTCTTGGACTTGGGTGCTATTCACCATGATCATAGATGCTGTGACCTGTCCATGAAGGTGAAGGTGGTGAAGTCAAACATCCTTTTCCTCTCCTTTCACCTCCTTTATTAAACTGTTGAACTGGAACCAATAAGGGTTTTATTTTTTTATTTATTTATTTTTTATTTATTTTTTTTTTTTAAAGATTTTATCCATTTACTTGACACACAGAGAGAGATCACAAGTAGGCAGAGAGGCAGGCAGAGAGACAGGGAGAGGAGGAAGCAGGCTCCCCGCTGAGCAGAGAGCCCGATGCGGGCCTCGATCCCAGGACGCTGAGATCATGACCTGAGCCGAAAGCAGAGGCTTCAACCCACTGAGCCACCCAGGCGCCCCAATAAGGGTTTTATTTAGGGGCTTATCTACCCAGGGTCATCCAGTAAAGGGACCATTAATAAGACCCCCCCCTGCAAGCTCTGTCTTTCAGTAGGATCTTGCCCACTCTTTAAGAAGAATTGGGTGAGGAGCACCTGGGTGGCTCAGTCAGTTAAGCAGCTGCCTTCGTCTCGGGTCATGATCCCCAGGGTCCTGGAACTGAGCCCCGCAGTGACCTCCCTGCTCAGTAGAGAGCCTGCTTTTTCTCCCTCTCCCTCTGCTGCTCCCCCTGCTCATGTTCTTTCTCTCTCTCTCTCTCCCTCAAATAAATAAATAAAGTCTTTAAAAAAAAAGAATAATTAGGTGAAACATCCCTACTTATTTTATCATGCAGCATAAACTGATTTATAGACACACCATATTAGTATGTAGTCAGTGGGTCTGGTTGAGTAAAGTAAATATAAATTGTTGTATAGTCTTAAAATGAAGTGCCATCCCATGCTAAAATGGGTGAAAGGCAGTCGCACCAATATGGTGGAATCTTAGACACATAATGTTGAACAAGAGAGGCAGGCCACGGGGGANTATAGACACACCATATTAGTATGTAGTCAGTGGGTCTGGTTGAGTAAAGTAAATATAAATTGTTGTATCGTCTTAAAATGAAGTGCCATCCCATGCTAAAATGGGTGAAAGGCAGTCGCGTCAATATGGTGGAATCTTAGACACATAATGTTGAACAAGAGAGGCAGGCCACGGGGGAAAAACCCCACGGTATGATGTAATTTATATAAAGTTTAAAAATGTCAAAATAAGCCCTATATATTTTTTATGGATGCCCCCATAACTAGTTAAACCATAAAAAATGGAAGGGAATAAATGACCCTGAATTTAGTAGGATGGTTATCACTGTGGGGCTGGAGGTGGGTAAAACGAGGAAAAAGCCCACGGAAGTGTCCCAGCACTGTGAATACGGGGGCGTGGGTCCTCGAGTGTTCGTCTTACTCGTCTTCTTTGAACCGAATGTGTATTTAATGTATTCTTCGGTTTGCACGATTTATTTCACAATAAAGAAGGAAGAACTGTCCTCTATCAACCTGAGAAACCCAAACAGTGATGGTATTAGGTTGGAGAGACTGTCGTTTGCCGTTGAGGCAGACAGATGTCAGAACTTAGATGTCAGATTTCTTTAGGCTTGATGACGACCACCGTCTCCCTCCTGCCTGGTTGATCTGTGTAGCAGTAACCACTGATTCGAAGTCGGTGCTCCACATCGGCCTCATAGGTCATGATCCTGTCACTTCGAAACCTCAGGCTTGAGAATTTAGTTTGGGAGTTGGGGGAATGGGTTCCAGATGGAAGCTGACCACTGCCAGATAATGTGTCCGAACAGCACTAGTCTCGGGGGCCTGAGAGGCCTGGCCTGACACTATTTGGCATTTGACTGCAGTGGGCACGGTTACGTGGCGCCCCCCTGATTCTGTCCGCATGTCATCCTGCCTGGGGTCCTCAGCCAGTGTTCCTTCTTCCCTCGCAGTGGTGGAGAGGGCCTGGTGTGTGACGGAGCCCCCCGGGAGAGCGCGTGCTCGTTGGCACAGGGAGTACCTACCACACCCTTTAATAATCCCCCAGCGTTTATTTTATTTTGCTGGAATGAGGGTGGCTTTGGGAACGGCGCCTAAGTCAGTTCAGGTTTTGCAGATCTGATATGTGCCTGGTACCGTGCACACACCGCACACACGGCTTGCCAGGAGCACGGCCTCTTCCATGGCCGGCTCACAGTCGTCATGATCCACGAGATCTGTGTGAAACAGGCAAATAAAACTCTGAGCGTTCCGGGCAGTTCAGAGGGGGAAGAGATCTGTGGGTGAGGAGGGAAAGTCCGAAGAGAGAGTGGAGTGGGAGTTTGCAGAGAGACTGTCGTCCCTCGTGCGAGGGTTTGGTACGGCAAGTCAGGGACTGACTAGTGGAGGGAGTGAACGGTGAACGAGAGAAGCCACTAGCGGGGGCGTCTGTGGAGGGAAAGGACCCGGCAGAGGGCATCCACGCCGGTCCTGGCAGCTCTCTCCAGTGGTACCGTTCGGTTAGAAATGGGTATGTAATCTGAGACTGGAGAGTCGAAAGTCAGGATGTGGGAGTTCCTCCGTACTTCACTGATGCTCCGTCACCTGTGAGGATTCTCCCCCCTCCCCAGCCTTTCTGTGAAACCGGGGCAAGAAGGGACAACGAGCCCACAGCCGAAACCTGCAGGGCTGTCTGTGAGCCATGCTGCTCCTCCGAGTACAGCCTCAGATGCCTTCTGACTTGACCAACTAGCTCCTCAGTCAAGAATCCCTATAGATTTTCCACAGTTCTATAGGGAACTGGGGAGACAAAATGGGAAGAAGGTGTTGGATTTTTTCATTAATGGGCCTGAAAACTGAAAGAGATCATGTTGGAAGAAGCTGTAGGAGCTTAAGCAGTTTTCCTTTGTTGTGTGTGTACAGGTTTGTTTTGTGGAAGCATAGTTGTGGACGTGCAGGGATGTATGTGCCTCTGTGTGTTTGGTGTGAGGGGATGGAGACCTGGAATTTGCCCACATCCATGGTCAGCTGCAAGTACTGGCCAGTGTCGGGCAGACCTTGGTTTTAACACGCTCCCCTATGATTCTTCTACATGCTGAAGTTTCAGAACCTCTTGTGATAGAGTTTTCATCCACCCTTCTTTCCTCTTTCCCTTTTTGTCCTGCTTTGATGAAAGCATATGAAATTTATTGACTCCCTTGCCTTGGCATTAATGACCTCTGAAGATTTAAAAGAGTTATCGTCTTGGGGACTTACAAAGCCCCAAGGTCTCTGGTGAGCTCTAAATAGCTCATCAGCTGTGTCTGCAGACAGCCTAGCCCAGAAAGGAAAGAAAAATAAACTCAATGGGGCGTGAGTCTGCTGGGAACACTGCTGGGAGTCCTGGGACGGCCAAAGGGGTTTGGGAAGCACAGCTAATGGGGAAAGAGGGATGGACAGGACGGGAGTCAAGCCTTTGGGCCCTGGGCCATTTTCTCAGTCATTGTTGGTCACTCCTACTTCTCCTGCAGTTGAGATGACTAAAGGCTACTTGATTTGAAACTGTGGTTACTTAGAGATGTCACTTAGCATGAAATGCAATTAAACACCTTTTCAGTTTTCATTCAAGCCTCCCACCCAACAGCTTCTACTTCAAATCTGGGTAGAGCTTCACGATTGCTCAGAAAGAGAATGGAGTAAGAAGAGAAATAAGCGTAATTCATTTATTCCTTTAGAAATAACCAAGACTCAGTCCCTGCTTACAGGGGACTCTTTCCTGAGTAGTTGGTTTATTTGGAATAGGATTGAGACCGTGGACAGGAGCCTCACTGTGTGGTCAAAGCAAGGCATTGAAAAGTAATCATGGAGATTAATTACACATTCATCTATACATTATTAATTCTGCACTAATCAAAATGCTGCACTATGCATTATCATACACTTATTTCTTCAGATCTATGTATTTTGTAGGTATTTTTTGGGCATTTCTTTTCTGTGAGCCTGGAGAGGTGTGGTGTGTGCCAGAAAACTGGTTGGGAACTTTTCAGGAGCTAGGACAAGGTAAGGCAGATACCTGGAATTGAAGGCAATATTGGTTCCACAGGCAAGAATGCCGGGGTCTGAGCTAGGTTGTGGTGACAAAAAGATGGAAAGCCATGCTCCCTGTCATCAAGGACATCTAGTAGGAGACAAATACGAAGGTGACAGTGTAGCCGAATGGACTGTGTAGTGGTGGTGAGTTCACATGCAAGAGGAGGGTAGTGGAAGTGTTCCTGAATCTACCTGAGGGTTTTGGGGAACAACTGCCATGTTTGAGCTGTACTTTGAAAGGAGTTTGCAGACCAGTGTGGCATCAGGGTAAGGAAAGTCACTCCAGGAAGAGGGTATGGCATGGTCAAAGGCAAGGCAGAATAAAGAGAACTTACCATATTTGAGGAAATATTAGTCATTTGGTAATGTCAGTATGAAAGATATTTGGGGTGATAGCTATAGCAGATTATGGTTCACAGGCCAGCTGTAGGATGCCACCTCTTTGTTTGTTTGGTTTGCTTTCGGGGGTTTTTTAAAGAGCAGTGTTAGGTTCACTGCAAAATTGAGCAGAGGGTACAGAGATTTCCCATAAACTTCCTGCCCCGATATACATGGTCTCCCCTACTGTCAACGTCACGCACTAGCATAGCCCATTTGTTAAACAGTTGATGAGCCTACATGGACACACCATTATCCCCAAAATCCGTAGTTGGCATTATAATTCACTCTCAGTGTTGTAGGTTCTGTGGGTTTTGGTGAACTTACAGTGACACTTACCCACGATTATAGTGTCATATAGATTGGTTTCACTGCCCTAAAAATCCTCTGTGCTCTACCTTTTCATCCTTCTCTCACCCTTAACTCCTGCAGCCACTGATTCTTTTATAGTCTCCAAAAAGCTTCCTTTTCTAGAATGTCATCTAATTGGAATCCAAGTATGTGGCTCAGATTGGCTTCTTTACTTAGTAATATGCATTTAGGCTTCCTTCATGTCTCTTTATGGATTGAGAGCTTATTTCTTTTTAACGCTGGTTAATACTCCAATTGGCTGTATACAGTTTATTCATCCATTCACCTACTGAAGAACAGGCTTGATTCCTTCCAGGTTTTGGCAACCATAAATAAAGCTGCTATAAACATCTGTGTGCAGGTTTTTTTTTTTGTTTGTTTGGTTTTGTTTTGGTTTTGTTTTTTTTTTTTGGTGTGTGTGTGTACATGTTTTCAACTCCTTCAGGTACCAAGGAGAGTGACTGCTGGAGCATATGGTAAGAGTATGTTTTGTTTTGTAAGAAACTGCCACGCTGTCTTCCAAAGCGGCTGCACCATATTGCATTCCCACCAGCAATGAAAGAGAGAGTTCCTGTTGTTCTGTATCCGATATTTGGTGTTATCAGTGTTCTAGACTCTGGGCATTCTTAAAGCTTTGTAGTAGTATCTCATTGCTGTTTTAATTTGCATTTTCCTGATGACATGTGATGTGCAGCATCTTTTTTTTTTTCAAGTTTTTACGTAAATATAGTTAGTTAACATATATGATAAAATTGGTTTCAGGTGTAGAATTTAGTGATACATCACTTACATACAACACCCAGAGCTGATCACAGCAAGTGCCCTCCTTCATACCTATCACCCATTTAACCGCCCCACCTCCCTCCCTCAACCCTCAGTTTGTTCACTATCACTATGGTTTGCTTCTCTCTCTCTCTCTCTTTTTCCTCTTCCACTGTATTCATTTGTTTTATTTCTTAAATTCCACATATGAGTCAAATCATATGGTATTTGTCTTTGACTTATTTCACTTAGCATAATGCACTCTAGCTCCATCCATGTCATTGCAAATGGTAAGATTTCATTCTTTTTGATGGCAGATACTCCATTTTTTAATTAAAGATTATTTATTTATTTGACACAGAGAGAGAGATCACAAGTAGGCAGAGAGGCAGGCAGAGAGAGAGGAGGAAGCAGGCTCCCCGCTGAGCAGGGAGCCCGATGCGGGGCTCGATCTCAGGACCCTGGGATCATGACCTGAGTGGAAGGCAGAGGCTTAACCCACTGAGCCATCCCGGCGCCCTGATATTCCATTTTATTCACACATACACACACACCCCATCTTCTTTATCCATTAATTAGTCAGTGGACATTTGGGCTCTATCTGTAGTTCGGCTATTGTTGATAATCCTGCTGTAAACATCGGGAACATCAGGGTGCTGCATGTGCCCCTTCGAATCTGTATTCTTGTATCCTTTGGATAAACATCTAGTAGTGCAGTTGCTGGGTCGTAAAGCCTATTTTTAATGTTTTGAGGAACTCCATACTCTTTTCCAGAGTGGCTGCACCAGTTTGCATTCCACCAACAGTGCAAGGGTGTTCCCCCTTTCATAGGCTTTTTTGTTACCTGTGTATTGTCTTTGGTGAGGTGTCTGTTCAGGTCTTTGGTCTGTTTTTTACTTGGGTGGTTTCTTTTTTGATTGTTGAGTTATAAGAGTTCTTCATATATTTTGAGTGACAGTCCTTTATCAGATTCGTCTTTTGCAAATATTTTCCCCTGGTCTGTGGCTTGTCTTAATTCTCTTGAGCACCTGTTTTTGTAAATAATATTTTATTTGAATACAGCTATGCTCATTCATTTACATACTGTCTGTGGCCTCTTTTATGCTCCAGTGGGGCAGAGTTAAGTAGCTGTGGCAGAGATCGGATGGTCTGCAAAGCCTAAAATATTTGCTCTTTGGTCCTTTATGGACAGGTTTGCTGATCCCTGCTATAGGAGATGGTAAGAAGGCAAGACCATTTCATAAAGGGCCTTTATGCTTTACTGAGGACTGGAGATTTTATTCTTCAGAGCTAAGGAACCACAGAATTTCTAGCAAGGGCATGTTGTGCTATTTTTGTGATAAATTGTCCAGCAATGTATCGAATGGATAAATTTGAAACTATCACGTAGGGTTCATTGCAGGAAGCAGAAACCACTCTACATATTTTGAGCAGAAGGGATTTAATATGGGGCATTAGGTGTCTACAGAAATCTTTGTATGGGCTGGAGGAATAGAAGTAAGTGATCTTCCCTATCCTTAGTTTCAAGGTCACAGCCTCGCATCTGTAATCCAGATGTTAGGAAACTTGCTACTGCCCCTCCAGCTGCCTTACATGCACACAGTCACGAATGGAATCGAAGAAGGCCGGGACGTCTGCCACAGTGGAGGTTGAGATTAGAACCAGGGACCAAGAGGAGGATCATTGTAGGAACTGGTGAGATAGGAGTTGATGACTGGCCTTGGGGAGTGGCAGAATGGAGAGAAGTCAAGAGAAATACCTAGGAGGTGTACTCGTTGAGCAGGACTGGGTGATTGACTAACGAGACAGAGCAGGAATAGAGAGGACTCAGTGCTTTGTGATGTTATTCATGGAAATAGGGAGTGCAGGAGGGGAGGAGCTTATGAAGTTGTCTCTTCAAAATGGCATCCGCCAGAATGGTTGGGATTGGTGTTAGTGGCCATGTGGCCCTGAGGCAGTCACACTCTGAAAGTGTATCCACAGGGGGAGGAATGAAAACCAAACCTTAAGAGATACAGAGCAGAACAAAATGTATTTCTGACATTGAACAACGGGGCCATTTTAAGGGTCATCACAGTGAAGGCACAGATGTCTTTTTAATTAGGTCTGTGTCTGGATTCTGGGATATCTCAGTTCTAGAAAATTGTGGTTGAAAGAGAGAGAATTTACAGAGAAGCAAATAAAAAGAGTATGGATCTTGGAGAAATGACTTTTTAGTCATGGTTGCTTAGGCAGCTTGGATCTGTGGTGATTAAAGAGCAGAACAGAACTGATGGCAGATGCTTTGGACAGATGGGGACGGCGGAGAAGGGGCTTGCTTTCGCCAGTTTGTGGCGTAGTGTGGCGTGATGAGGTTAGACTTTTCCTTTAGGGTTCTGTTGGCGCTGGATGACTCTTTTTGAGAGTGCCAAGGTCTGTGGAGGTGGAGCTTTGGGGTTTAGTTTAGTGACTGTCTTTATGATGGCGTACTCAGTAGCCTTGATAGAATGACTCCTTTCAAACACTGAAACAAATCTGTATGTAAGTTTTGCATTTAGATGAAAAGTTCTAGAACTGAAATACAGAATTTATGTTGTGTGATGTTTCACGTGTCACAGGGTTCTGAAGCTATTATGTACCCTTAACTTATTAAAAATATAGTGAAGATCTTGGCCTCAGTATTCTTTGGACCTCCCTTCCTTATTTCCCTTTAGGTATTAGTTTATTTCATTCTGGCATCTGGTTCTAACATCCTGCCAAAATTATAGCCACAAAGACCCACCTGACCTATCTGCAGGTTTAACCTTGTAGACTAGTTCTTTCTGGAAACCTACATCCTGTGCCTTGCAGAATCCCAGAGTGTTCCTCTTTTTTCTGATTTTATTAGTCTTTATTATTTAAAAAATAAATCTGACCCATGCAAATATGTGTGTGTATATATACATATATATGTGTATGTATATGTATATGTATATGTATGTATTTGTATGTATATGACTGTATTATTTAACAACAAGATGCAGTAATAAATAAGCAGTCAGAGAAGCATTATTAAGAAGATGACCTTTCAGCAAAGATTTGAAGATGAGGGCTGGCCATGAGCATATCTGGGAGGAAGTGTTTGGGCAGAGGAATGGCTTCTGCCAAGGCCTTTGGAGGTGGAGGAAGGGTATAGGGAGACCAGTCTGGTGGTTGGTGTGGAGGGAGTGGTGGGAAGATAGGAGATGAGGAGAGCAATAGGTGTGGGGCCAGATTAGGTCTGTGAACTTCCGCTTTATGCATTTCAAGATTATTTTATTTGGTCCATGCTATGAATTTGAAATATGACTTATGTGCAAATTGAACTTTTTATCTTTATCTCATAATCCTCCTTTTTTAGTACTTTTTCTCTGAAAATTTATTTGGTCTGAACGATGAAAAGGAACAACCCACAACAACATAGATGATACTGAAAAGCATTATGCTAAGTGCAGGAAGTTAGACACAAAAGGCTACATTGTGTATGAATCCATTTATATAACATTCTGGAAAAGGCAAAATTATAGGGATAGAAATTCAATCAGCAGTTTCGAGGAATTGATGAGGGTGGGTGGTGGGATTAACTGCAAAAGAGCACCAGAAATGTTTGGGGGTGATAGAAATGCTCTCTGTCTTGATTGTGGTGGTGGTAACATGATTGTAAACATTTGTTACAGCTCGTTAGACTGTACCCTTAAAAAGGGTGAATTTAAGTCTATGTAAATTACACCTGATTTGTAAAAATTATTTTTAAAAAATCTATTTGGTTTGACATTAGCATAGCTGTCCCAGCTTCTTTTTGTTTTGTATTTGCTTGGCATATTTTTCCCTCACCCATTTAGTTTCAACCTTTTTGGTTGTTTGTATTTTAGGTGGCATTGCTTGTGATGCCGTTGAACTATTTTTTTTTAAATACTGGTATGTGGGCGCCTGGGTGGCTCAGTGGGTTAAAGCCTCTGCCTTCGGCTCAGGTCATGATCTCAGGGTCCTGGGATCGAGGCCCACATCGGGCTCTCTGCTTGGCAGGGAGCCTGCTTCCTCCCCTCTCTCTGCCTGCTTCTCTGCCTACTTGTGATCTCTCTCTCTCTCTGTGTCAAATAAATAAATAAAATCTTTAAAAAAAAATAAAATAAAATGCTGGTATGTTAGCGTCTATCTTGAAACTTCCATAGGCCATTTATGTATCTTTGCTTCTGGATACCCTTGGAGTTGTTTTCACCATCTTCTTGCCTTTTCTGTACTGGCTTTTTTGTTTCCTATCTCTGGGCTGACTTTGCACTTTAAGCCTGTTTTTGCTATGCCTTTTCTTGGTCTTGATGAGTTGAAGTCATCTTTGGCTCACTGATTATTTGATAATGGAGTGTGAAATTCTGCATCCAGCGGTGTGAAGAGAACAGGAACTTATTCACTTGCTCCCTGTCTGAATATTTTGTTTGCCTTTACTATTTAGTGTGCCTAACGCGTTCGGTCTACTTTGTGTAGACAAACAGCCTTTGAAGGTACAAGGTTTTAACGACAAAATGACAAAAATTTTTCAAAAATGAGACTAGTGAAAACACAGGGTGGGATGTAGTGCAAATAATCGTTATTTTGCGAAGGAGAAGGAGAACATAAGACCAGGTTTGTTTGTTGTTGTTGCTTTTTTTTTATATATATATTACCTTTAAAAAAGGCTTAAGAAAGATTTATTTTAAATCACATCATTCAGTTTTGCTTTTAGGCTTAGAAAAGAATGAACTCCAGACTATCGAGGAGTAACTTCTTCTTCCATCCACTTCTTTTTGGAGGGGGAGAAGGTGCAGGGGGAGTGGTGCCAAACTCTCAGCCAAATACCGTGTTAAAGGCATCTGTGCATTATTCATCTTTCTGTCCTTAGCAGAGCCTAGAATAGTGCCTTGCTGCACGTAGCAGCAGCTCAATAAATATTTGTTGAGTTGAAAGAGTCTTGTGTTCTTGCTCCTTATTTGCCAAAACTTCAGGGTGGGTCTTGCTACTAGTTTACATTCCTTGGCGCCACTTCTCCTGAGAAATGATGATTTCAGGGGCCCAGGGTGTAGGGGAGACTTTTTATCAGGACTGCCTTGTGCTTTCCAGGGCTTAGCCTAACCACCAAGAGCGTGGTGGGTTCCTACTGCCTGCTCACTCTCTCCTGTTTCATCTGTTTTTTTCTTCATGACTAGTATTTCCATATTGAACCCTTTGCATGGACTATCTTTTCAAATCCTTGCAACTTTTAAGGTTGACATTGGAATCAGACATAAGTTGACACATAAATATGTCTTTTTTGGGAAAAGAATGCGTAAAGTCCCTGTAGCTGAACTGTACCAGAAGAGACTGTTACCCATTAAGAACAGTAATACCTCACTTATATATAGTTGAAATTCCCAAGTGATTGTTGAATCTTTGAAGTGTGTCTCATAAAGGACATCATATCACAGAAATGCTGTTGCTGTGAGGGGAGCCCTGATTGCATAGAGCTGTACCATGCCTGCATACAGCCTTGTGAAATCCGAGTGAAATAGGGCGATCAGTAAGAATTTGGGCCAAGGCTATTACCTAGCCGCATATTTGAAAGTTAGTGTTGTCTTCTGTGGAAATTGACATTTATTTTTGTATTGAGAGGTTGTATCGGTTTTGTATTGCTGTGTAATAAATCACCACAAACTTAGGCCTTAAAATGATAACATTTTTTGGCTTACAATTCTGTAACAGCACAGTGTGGCTGGCTGGGCTGCCTTCTAATCTGGAAAGTCTGAGGAAGACTTTGCTTCAAAGCTCATTCTGGTGGTTGGTAGACTTCAGTTACTTTTGGGTGTAGGATTGAGGTCCTAGTTTCCTTACTGGCTGTTAACTGGGGCCTCTCTCAGGTCTGAAAGACCACCTGCGTTCCGTCTTATGTAGGTGCCCCCCCCAGCCCCTTGAGTTTTGAATCTCTCTGATTTTCTTTTTTGCTCTCCACTTTTGACACCTGCTAGAGGAAGCATACTGTTTTATATTATATAATAAGATCAGGCCTGCTTGTATGAGCACTCTTTCTTAAGTTCACCGGTGCCACATAGCATAATCAAGGTGTGATATTTTGTAACATTCACTGGTTTTAGGCATTAGGATGGGGTATCTTTGGGAGGAGGGGTGATTTTAGAAATTCTGCCTACCATAGAAGGTGTCTCTCTAAATTCTCATGTTTAGTCACTTGCCTACTCTTTACCTGTTAGAGTGTGCTTGAAAATTATAGCTAGAACAAATAAAAACCCAGGCCAAATAAAACTTGTTGGATTTGGAGATTGTCTCACAATTTTAGTAACTGTGTTTGGGCATGAAATGAGTCTAGTGAAATGATTTTTATTTCTAGACCCGATATTAGAGAATGTTTTTACATGATGCTTAGAGCCAGTCTTTCTGGAAGGCAGTAGCTCTGATACTTCTCAATTACCTCCTAGACCCTGGATTCCATCCCCTGGCATGGATTCCATTCTCTAAAGGGATGGTGGGAGATGAGGAGGTGATGAGTGACTGCACTACAAAGAACATAGGCAGTACTAGAGATTACAGGCCCAAGAGTACTTTTGAACTTGACAACCTGCTTCTTTTATTCATTCAGCAAATATTTTCACATGCCTTCTTGTGGGGCCAAGCACATGCTTGGTGCTGGTTATGCAAAGGTTTGCAAGAGATACGGTGCTGCCCCCCCATGGACCTTCTTAGAGATAGACATTGAACAAATAAACACACAAACAAATACATAATTACAAATAGAAGTGCCATAAAGGGAAAAGTAGAGTGCTTTGTGAGAGAGAGTGTAAGGGAATTTACGTAGCCTGGGAGGTGAGGGCCATTTAGACCATGATTTGGTTTGGGCGTCCAGAGAAGAATCTGCCAGGTGAGTAGATAGGCAAAGACCCTGAATTACCCTCAGGAACAGTTTAGAAGGATGTTCTGAGGAATGTCCAAGGAACATACTCCTTCCAAAGCTTACCTCACTCCTGCTGGATTTCTGCCTTTGTGATTTGCTGGGTCAGAACACTTAGCAATAACAGCAGAATGTACTGTTTGACCCCAGTACCTCAGGTCCCCATGTCATCCTTTTCGGTCTGAGGTTGTTGCATAAGGGATGCTCAGACGAGATGACTTGGGTAGGAAGAAGGTGGAGATGCCCTTCTGGCTTACCCCGTACGAGGTGGGGCTCTGCATCCCTTTCAGGGTCTGCCCGGGCAGGTTCCTTCTGCGTTGTCGGTGGAGACAGCACTTGCTGCGTGAGCATCCTGTCTGCACCGAGCTGGGTAGAATGAGGAGTGAATATTTCTCCTGAACTTCAGCTCCCTTTCAAGTTGGGGCGGGTGTTGGAGTATTCTTTTCTATTATTCTAGACCTACAACACAGAATTAGGGCAGATGAATCAAAATGTTTCGTATGTTCTCTTTTAAGATGAATCTTTCAGGCTCCTAAGGCTGCCACTGTGGAGGATCGCTCTGCATTCCAGGTTGGGCACAAGTAAATCACTTGTCTTTCCGAAATGTTGAATGGACTTGGCAGCAGTTTTATTTTTACCTTTCCTGTCTTTGCTGAGGCTGGCAGCCTAGAGGTAGGGTGTGGAATGGAGCCGTAAATTACTCTTGGAATGACTAGAGTGGTCCCATTTTAACTCTTAATTGCGCCTTTCCTTTTCACCTCTCCTTTTTATCCCTTCCTTTATTTTATTTTGTTTTGTTTTGTTTCCCTTGAATCCACATTTGAGTGGAGAGGAAGGATTGAGGAGGGTGTAGGTGGGAGCAGGTTTGCTTGTTGATGTGTCTCTGAATGGTGGAAACCATTTCTTTTCCCATCGCCAATTCCTTTTTTTTTTTTTTTCCCAGTGCTTCTATTTTAAGTGCCTGTTTTTTCTGCTGGTTCTGTCTTACTGGAAACTGGCCCAGCCTCACTCAGTTTTGTTTCCATGCTGCTATTAAAAGACAATGCCCAGTTAAGAGGCCCCGGAGGAGGGGCCGGACAGCCACCCTCTTGGGTCCAGTCATCCAGGCAAATATCAATTTCCTGGACTGGAATGTAAGAAGAGTTTGAATGTTATTAGGCAGTTTTAACTTATGCATCATTATTGATTGGTTTTTGTAAATGGAGGAAAACTCACTATTAGTTGTTATACCCTGAAACTTTGCATGTGCTGAGCTCAAATACTAATGGGCCTGAATCTCAGGTCGCAGAACCTCCCTTTTGTATCCTAGGCCTCTTTTACCAAGGTACAAAATTATGCTCGGCACCCAGTGTCCAGTCAACCAGGAATTCTCAACATTTGGGAGAAATGTGTTCCCAGGCTTTGAAGAATCCTCACATTCATTAATACAGAGTGTTTGGAGAGTCTTGAACATCGCCTGAGATACATTCTTACCAAGATTCTTGTTTCCTGTGTTTCTTTGAGCATATATCCTCACACAGTAAGTTACCTGTCTTTTAAAACTTCTACTGGCTTTTATTTTTTCTCATGTGATGAACTGTTTTTGCAGTGGCTGAAATACACAAATTGATTTTTAAAAATTATTCAGTTAGGTTTACTGAGGGTAAAACTTATATACAGTAAAATTCACCCTTTGCTGTGTATAGTTCTGTGGGTTTTGACAAAAGCATAAGTCCAGTCGCCACTACTGTATTCAAGATATACATTGTTTTATTTTCCTGAAAAGTCCCCTTGTGCCTCTTTGCAGTCATCTCTCCTACCTCCAGCCACTGGCTAACAACAGTCTGTTTTCTTTCCATATAGTTTGCCTTGCTTTGTCCTAAATGTTATAAAAATGGAATGAAACACTGTAGCCTTTTGAGTCTGTTTTCTGGTTAGCATAGTGCATTTGATGTGAATCTGTGTTGTTACATGTATTAGTAGTTTGTTTGCTTTCGTTTGCTGAATACTAGTCCCTTGTATGGATGTACCACAGTCTGTCTTTTCATTCACCATTTGAAGGACTTTGGGTTGTTTACTGTTTTGGAAATTATGAATAAAGTCCCTATAAACATTTGCCTACAAGTTGGAAACATTTTTTTCCTTTCTTTTGGGTAAATACCTAGGAGCAGGATTGCTGGTTTGTATGATAAGTGCATATTTAACTCTATGAGAAACTGCCAAACGGTTTTCTTTTTCTTTTCTTTCCCTCCAGACTGTTTTCTAAAGTGGCTGTACCGCATCCCATACCCTCCAGCAGTGTTTGAGACTTTCATTTGCTTTGTGTCCTTTTTCCTCAGCACTTGCTCCGTCAGTTCTTTTGTTTGTCTGTTTTTATTGTGTCTATTCTAATAGGCATGTGATGGTATCTCTTTGTGATTTTAATTCATATTTCCCTAATGACCAATGATCTTGAACACCTTTCCTGTGCTTATTTGCCATTTCTAGATTGTCTCTGGTGAAATGTTTGTAAAAATATTTTGATTATTTTTTGTATTGTTTTGTTACTGAGTTTTGAGAGTTCTTTATGTATTCTGGATCTAAGTCCTTTATCAGATGTATATTTTCAAATTTTTTTTCCCAGTCTCTGGATTGTCTTTTTGTTTTCTTGATAATGTCTTTGGAAGAGTAGGAATTTTGAATTTTGATGAAGTTACCAACTACTTTTAAAAATTAATTTCCCCATGAAGGATATGATAGACTAATCTCAAATTCTGAGCCACCACCAAATTTTGAATTCCACTGTTAATTTGGTGAAAAATTTTGTATTCTGACTTGTAAGCCATTGCTTTTTTAATCTGTTTATCTTCTTTTCACTTATGTTGCCAGTGCTAGGGCTGGCCTCTTTTTAAACCAAAGAAACAAAGTTTTGTTCAACTATTTCACATAAATTTTTGTGTATGTGGGGCACCTGGGTGGCTCAGCCGGTTAAGTGCCTGCCTTCAGCTCAGGTCAAGAACCCAGGGTCCTGGGATCAAATCCCACATTTGATCCCTGCTCAGGGCTCCCTGCTCAGTGGGGAGCCTGCTTCTCCCTCTCCCTCTACCTGCTGCTCCCTCTGCTTGTGCTTGTTCTCCTTCTGTGTCAAATAAATAAATAAAATCTCAAAAAAAATTGTTGCATATGTGACGATGGTCAACAAAGTTGTACTGGAGTGACAGTGCCAGATTGTCAGCCAGTCTCACTGGCCCAGTGGCTCTCCCATGTCACCATTGTGGAATGTGATGCAAAATTACAAATCACTGCATTTCCACTAAGATATAAACTTTTTGAGATCGGGGACTTTCTGTTTACCAGTTTACTAAAGGATGTGATAAAGAATATGAATCAACAACCAGATGGAAGAGAGACACATAGGGCAAGGTATGGGGGAAAGGTGGGGAGCTTCTATGCCCTCTCCAGGCACACTACTCTACCCACATCTCCGTGTGTTCACCAACCTAGAGCGCCAGGGACCCTTTCTGTTTTGTTGCTAGCCCTAGAGCAGGGCTTAGTGCTCAGAAAATAATTGAATGCTATTCAGTGGCCTTCATGAAGAGTGAAGCAGGGTGTCCCAAAGCAACCAAGGCTGTGGCTCTCAGTCTACAGCTAAGGACTGAGGCCAATGGTGACTGAGGTGAATGGCAGAGCTTGAATGCCAAGGGACAGCCCAGAGCCCCATCTGGGGGACTTCACGTGCAGCAGATCTGCTTTTGGGAATGTGGAGAGAGAATTCCAGGGCCCTGACCTTGACTGGATTTGTTAGGGAGGCCTCAGGTTCTGAGAGAGGAGCTTAGGTAAGGACACGCCAACATTCTGAGAAGGACATGCTGTAAAGAGAGCTGAATCTCTGTAACTAGGTAACTTGAAACCAGTTGTGGAGTTTTGCTGTTCCATCTTCTTCCAACTGTCCCAGGGGGTGCATACAGTCCCCCCCCCCC
>LNAC01000044.1:3536756-3569312 GCA_002007465.1 Ailurus styani | reverse complement strand
TTCACTGCCTCCCACCCCTGCTGCCTTTTCCATCCTCAAAATGGTGGCAGGATCAGGCCAAAGTTGAAGTCACTGGCAGAGCCGAAGCCAGGCTGCCTGTGGTGGAGCCCAGCTCATCTCCACCCCATCGTCTCACTTTTGTCCTGATACTATTTTGGCTTTTGGTATGTGGTTTCAGCATTTGGGCCAGCTTTTAATCACGACACAATCCCATCTTGTAAGGGCTGAGTGAATCCTCCAAGAGAGGAAACTTCTGAAGAGATTTTCCTCAACTGTTGAGGCCTTTCTTCTGAGAGTCTTATGTTAAAGGTAATTCAAGGTGAAAAAAGGTGGAAACTCAAGATGGAGGGCGAGGGAAGAATCTGAAGAAAGGCAGGGGAGGGGTGGTGGTGGGTGCGTGTGTGTGTGCGTGCGTGTGTGCGTGCGTGCGTGTGTGTGTGTGTGTGTCGGGGGGAGGGCGGAGGTGGCAGTGGCCTGCGTGCGGCCAGGGAGGCAGTAATTCCTGCCAAGTGGTCCCAGCTGCCCCTGGTTACAAGCTAATCCCAGCCCTGCTGCAGCCCATCATTCAGGGCAAGCTGCTATCATTAGTGGTTAAACATTTCTGAGAGTATTCTCTCTCAACTCTGACCACATGCCCTTTCGGGGAAGGGAGGGAGGAGCCAGAGGAGTTAATGGGGTCCACCCTGTTGTCATGTCCAGCTGCTCTGCAGAGGGACAGGCAGCCCCGGACTGGAAGTGATCACGGGCTCCTCGGAGCCTGTGCGTGTGACAGGACTGATGCCGCCTTCCCTATCCTGCCCACACAGCCTTCTGCTTCTTGAGTGATACAGCCCTCTGCTGTGGGCTGTGTGTACCAAATCAGAGCGGCTTTTTTTGTCCTTTTAAGGGTATTCTTGGCTGAAATAAACCTTTTATTAACCAATTTTGTCTCTGTCAAGCTCTCTGCACTCAACACATACACATGCATTCACCAGTGGCCGAAGACTCTTTCCCTTTGGAACGAATCTGTATTCATTCTGCTTTTGATGAGGAGTTGTGGTAAAATGCTCAATACTAACATTTCTTCCCATGAAGTGGGGACTTTGAAATACTTTTTTTTTGACTGAGGTGTGGTTGACAGCTTTTAATTTATGAAATTAGCTCAGGGAAAAATAAGATGGAAAAAGAGAGACCAAATTAAATCTTTATTTCCATAGCTCAGTTGTGCCCTCTCTATCCATTTTTAACGGCCATGCAGCCTTTTTTTTTTTTTTAGGGTTTTATTTATCTGACAGAGAGAGAGAGAGAGAGAGAGAGAGAGAGAGAGAGAGAGATCACAAGTAGGCAGAGAGGCAGGCAGAGAGAGAGGAGGAAGCAGGCTCCCCACTGAGCAGGGAGCCCGATGCGGACCTCGATCCCAGGACCCTGAGATCATGACCTGAGCCGAAGGCAGGTTTTAACCCACTGAGCCACCCAGGCGCCCATGCCATGCAGTCTTTAGCTACAGAAGAACTCCAAGGTTTGCTAGGTTCCTTCCTTCTTTCCTTCAGTTTTGATCTAAGAAAAAACTTTTGTTCTCCTTAAAAATTGTGTTTTTTCCTTACTCAAAAGTATATAAGTTCATTGAAGAAAACTAGAAAACTCTAGAAAAGCACAAAAGGAAAAGCCAAGGGAATTCCTGGTCACAATCGTCAGAGTTAATCACTAGTAATATTTTGGCTTATGCCCATCTTATTGGAAAAAGTCCGTTTCTTGTGCTGGAGTTGGTGGTTGATGGGGGCACTTCTATGGCCATAGGAACCTCCAAGTTTAATGTGTTGTGAGCTTGTCCCAACACACTGGATGAGAGAGTCTCACCAGCAGAGGTGTTCTGTGGATATGGAGCCTTCCAGCCCAGCAGGGGACCTTTCCATTTGAGCTCTGCATCTCACCATTGGCTCAGCAACCAGTGAAAGAATAGCCTGGGAGGGATTCAGTTCAAGTCCAGGCTGCCCACCCTCAGTCTCCAGCCAAAGAACATGAGCTCTTGATCTTAGGCTTCCTGGATTTGAGTCTTGCTCCATTGCTTACTTTCTCTGTCTTCTTTCTGATCTGTAAAATAGGCATAATGATTGTAAACTCCTTCTAGAGTTACTGTGCTAGATGAGACAAAATAAATAAAGCGCACTGTGCACCATGGATATCTGTTACATAATGTTCTGGCCCAGTGCACGTTATACACTCCTGTGGTCATTGCTCTTCCTTTTGTTGTTAGTATTCTCACTGCCCCATGTGCCTGGTATGGGGCCTCTATCCATGGGGTATGTGTTATGGGGAGCATCGGGCATGTGGGCCTCTATTTCTTTGCCTAGGCAGGGGTGGTCTTTCCTTTACTGGATAATATTTAAATACTCTCACTTTTAAATACTCTCACTTGAAAATTAATACGTAATGACTACACAGTAGAATAATCTCCTTTGACAAAACAGCTGGACTGAGGGGCAGGGAGGCTTAAACATTTTCTCTGAGTGAACAGAATCAGGCGACAACAGCACTGTGAGAACACGTGCTGCCTATTGCCTTGTGTTCTCTGAAGTTATAGAATCTCAGATAGTTACAGAATCTCAGATAGATTCTCTGCTCCTAGATCGTGCCGTTTTCTGTGATGTAGATCCCTTTATGCTTTGTTCTTCATTTATTTGGAATGGACCACTGAGTAATCTTTTCTGGATAAAAAATGTCAGCGTATACATTGGCTGGAGTTGTCTAGTGCCCTTTGACTTCTTTTCCCAAGGGAAGTATGTTTCTAGCTATAGAGAAAATATATTTGGATAAGTTTGGGGCTCTTTTTACCTAACGGGAGAATTATGTCATCTGTAGCCTGTCCAGTGATTCTTGTTTATTTATGACATTTGAGCCCAATAAAAATAATGTGATGGTCATAGGATATTTTGCCAGTTATTTCAGATGTGGGGGCAACTCACTCTGGATTTGTTTACTTCAAGTGGAAAAGTTTACCCAAAATTGCCTTCTGGGCTATTACCAAGAGGGAAGCTTACCTGAGTCTCTCTGTTTGGAGCCAGCTTCTGTTGAGTCAAAGACTACAGGGGCTATTAAAGGTCTTATTTCCAATAAATAGTGAGAGAGGGGATACGATGACTAGATGGGACACACTTCTTTCTTTTTCACAGTGACTTATATCTGTCTGCTTTGTACTTTGAATTTCCAGGACGCACAGACATTCAGGTGGCTCAGCCAGAACAGCCCCAGCAACCGGTGAGCAAAGCCCCGGTACTAGCAACCGGCACCGCCAGCCCGTTAAGAACCCAACCCACAATGGCTTGGCCAATGGCACAGGTGAGTGACAGCACAAAATACCAGCCTGGACTAAAGCAGCGGCTTTTAACCTGTGCTCACATGGAGTCGGGACTCTACCTGCTGCATCAGAATGTTGGGTGAGCAAGAGAAGACTCCAATGCTAAAATCCATCTGCCTTTCCACTGGCCCAGCTTCTTTTGTTTCTGGCATATTCTCTTTAGCCGAGAGTATTCTCCATATGACTGCACTCTTCTAAAATATTCCTTTGCACAAAAATAAAAAGTATTGGCTTTAAAATTCATTTCTTATCAGTATTGGGGGCAGGGAATGTCTTATTTATATATGACACATCTTTAATTTCCTTAATTTAAGGAAATGATCCGACTAGGGAGAAAGAAGACTAAGTGTTGTTTCGCAGAGCTGGGTTTGAGAAGATGGCAGCGCTGTTGGACTGGTTGGGACGCTGACTAGGGGCAAAGCCAGAGTGCCAGGGGGGTGGGGAGGTGGGGTGTGGGAGGGGGGTGTATTCCGTGGCTGTTCCAGTGAGAGTATTCATACCATTTGAGAATAGGTGGCCGTTCCATATCCACAGAGAACTTTTCTGCCCTTGATCCTACTTCTCTGGAGTGGGACGGGAAGGACTTATTTCAAAACAAATCAGTTTTGTCATGCTTTCCTTATGTCTCCTCAGGACAGTGTCGAATTAAAAAGAAAAAAAAAAGGTTCATTTTCCTCAATGTCTTGAAGATTGCCACTCCTTTAGTGATTGCTGGTCATTCGTTAATTTGTCTTACCAAATTTGTCTTAATTTGAAGCATTTGGGAAAGGACTTGGATGTTTATTTCAGTAAACTGTAAATGAGGGAGATGCAGATTTTTTTAAATTTATTTTTTTTAAAAGAGAAGATTTATTTTTGTTGTTGTTCTTTTGGTTTTTTACTTATTTGACAGAGAGAGAGAGAGAAAGAGAGAGCACAACGGGGGAGCAGGAGAGGGAGAAGCAGGCTCCCCGCTGAGCAGGGAGCCCATGTGGGGCTCGATCCCAGGACCCTGAGATCATGACCTGAGCTGAAGGCAGACGCCCAACTGACTCAGCCACCTAGTCACCCCCAGATGTTTAAATCAGTACGTGACATGGAATGAGTTTTGTAGATGCTTGTGATAGCCAAGGTGTGGCTGGAAGGAGGGGAGATCTGGAGCAGCATACCTTCTTCACAGACTGTTACACCAGTCTTGTTGCTGCCCTTTGTGAGCTGATTACTGAGTCAAAGAGATCAACCAGGACTGCTTTCTAGTGACTTTCAGTTCTCCGGCAGCACCATATGAGGGCTGCAGAGCCCCTCTGATAGTTCATGGTCCTTCGTTATACCGTTACCTGGCTGGACTGCAGGGTGGAGTGGCCTCTCCTTCCCGACTCCATGCGTGTGTGGTGAGCGGACAGGTAGGTTTGGGACCTGCCTGAAGGAATTGAGTTAGCTAGCTCCCCCTGAGCCTTGAGGAGGAGGAGGAGCTGGAGATGAGGAGCCCAAGTGGCTGCCATCTCAGTGCGCCTGATACTCCTGTGCCGACCACCATATTCATGTGCTGGGACATCCAGTCTGGGTGAAGTGGGTGGTGAGGTGATGGCTGTGGACTGTGCTATAGAAAACCGTATACAGCTCCCTCAACACCAGGAAACATGCTTCTCTTTGAAAAATAAGTCACTGGCACCTGGGTGGCTCAGTGGGTTAAGCGTCTGCCTTTGGCTTGGGTCATCATCTCACGGTCCTGGGATTGAGCCACGTCAGGCTCCCTGCTCAACAGATCAGTCTGCTTTTCCCTCTCCCTCCCCATGTTCATGCTCTCTCACTCACTCTCTCTCAAATAAATAAATAAATAAATATTTTCTTAAAAAAAGGGAAAAAAAATAAGTCATTGTAGAGGAGGACCAGCATTTACAAATGGGGAGGGGAACTGGGTTTTTGGAACCACTTGTTTTCAGAGGCCGTGGCCAGGCTACCAAACCGCTTTGTTTTTTAGGGGCCTACATTACTTGATACTGGTTTCCTTCAGCCATCTCTTCTTTTCTTATAAAAACTGTTGGTGAATTGACTTTATATGGTGATCGTCTTTGAGTCACTCTCATTGGGTACTGGAACAGATCTGTGTTTCCCCTACGTTTATTTTTAGGCACCTTTGCGTATTGTCCTTATCTCCAGGAACACTGTGTTTCAGCAGACGAGGCAGGTGCCAGCCAGGTCTTCGGAAAGCCAAATGTCTCTAACCCCAGACTGCACCGGGAATGTTTTATAGTGGTGCATCTGAGCGCCCAGACTGTTCCCAGAGCCCATCTGTGAAGGACAGTTGTTGCGTTTTAGGGATTTCTGCCTGTTAAAATACTAAGGCCTTGGCCTCCATCTCGTCTCTCTGCTTTCTGCTGCAATGATGGTTCACCTTTGCCTCCAGCCAGCCTGGACTTTGTAGGCTTTTTGATGTCAATCCAAGGGGTACGGAAAGATCTTACCTTTCCTTTGGGGAGCAGACAGAAACCCTCCTCTCTGGCAGCGTGAGACAAGAAGGGAGTCTGAGGATGTGAATGAGGACATCTTCGTCTTTCAATACGCTGCTCTTAGAACCGTGAGGACCGGTTCCAAAATGGTGGTAGTAGCTGTGCGTCCAGGAAATATTTCCACAGACATACAAGATTTATTTAGCAAGGCTTTTTGGCTATGCTCTGTAGTTATGCATGAAAAAGACATTTGGGGCAAAAACAGAGCAGAGTTCCAGGTGGTTTTTTCATGTTGTCACAACTGTAAAGTATCCATTTTTATAAAATGAAAGTGAATGGCAGCCTGTCTGTATAAATGTAACATTACTAAGTTTTAGAAGTGGTGTAGTCAAGAAGTAGACGAACGGTATAGCACTTCATTGAGACCTGTGTGCCATGATTTACTTTCTAACTTTTTATTGAAAACTTTATCCAAGAAAATTACTTCTCTTACTCCTCTCTTAAATGCGATTTCCATGCACATAAAGTCTGGAGTCACACTGGTCGCGGTCAGATTCTGGAGTCCCCGCCCCCCGTTTACAGTATGTGTGTAAGGCCCAGTGACTCTCTGCGTCTTAGTTTTCTCATTGATAAATGAGGACAAGAGTATATATCCCATGAAGTTGTTATAAGGAATAAATTATGTAAAACATGTAGAGTGTCTGAGACTGTCAAAGTTAGCTTTTGTCTTTATGAATAATTTCATACAATTTTAATTATGTAGTATGGATATGAGGGTTTTTTTAATCCCATTGTTTTTTATACACACTTCTATGTGTATGTTCTCTTGTTTCCTTTTTTAGTGACCTCCTATTGTTTCACAATTAATATGCCAGAATTCATTTAACCATTCTTCAATTCTTATGTATTTCCCTATTATAAAACAAAATCCGAATGCAAGTGTCTTTGCACACAGCTTTGTTTCTTCTTGCGTAGTTCGAGTCAAAGGATATGAATTTTTAAAAATGAGATCAAATGTATATTACCAGCTTGGCTTCGAAAGGGATTGAAGCAATCATAGTAGTATAAAATTTGTGTTAGGTGGTATATGAAGTTTATTGTTTCCTGAAACTGTGTAAATACTGGCAGCATTTGATTTTGTTTGTTTGTTTGTTTGGAGATTGAGAGATTTATAAATTCTGGTACAAGTTTTTTTGTTTTTTTTTTGTTTTTTGTTTTACTGTGGCAAAACATACATAGACATTAAGCCACTGAAGTGTGTAATGTAGTGGCATTAAGTACATTGTCAGTGTTGTGCAAGTGTCTCCACCACTGTGCACATCCAGACCTTTCTCATCTCAAATTGAAACTCTGACCCTTTAAACAATAACTTCCTCCTCTCTGTCTGCCCTCCAGTGCCAGCCTTTGGTGTAACCTCTGTTCTCCTGTCTTTAAGAATTTGCTTATTCTTGGCTCCTTGCTGGCTTGGTCAGTGGGGCAAGAGATTCTTGATCTTCGGGTCGTGAATTCAAACTCCATGCTATGCGTAGAGATTACTGGGGAAAAAAAACCACTTAAAAAACGGCTAATGGTTTAATCTAAGAATTTGCCTATTCTAGGTACCTGTTATAAATGGAATAATTTGTCCTTTATCTCTGGCTCATTTCACTTAGCATGTTCTCAAGATTCATCTATGTTGTAGCATGTTTCAGAATTTCATTCCTTTTTAAGGCTGAATAATGTTCCACTGCATGTGTATACCACATTTTATTTATCCATTCATCTATTGGTGGACCCTGTGGATTGTGCCCACCTTTTGGCTATTTTGAATAATATCGAATAACGCTCTTGTGAATGTGGGTGTACATCTCTCTGTTTGAGTCCCTGCTTTCAATTCTTTTGGCTATAAACCTAGGAGTAGAGTTGGTGGGGTAAATGGTAATTCTCTGTAAGTTTTTGAGGAGCCCCCAAACTATTTTCCATGGCAGCTGCACCGTTTTACATTTCCTCTAGCAGTGAACAAGTGTTCCAGTTTTTCCATATTCTTGCCAACACTTGTTTTCTGTTTTTTTAAAAAATATAATAGCTATCTTAATATATACAAAGTACTTAGGTGTAAGTTTTGTTAAATTTATGATTTTAAGTTTCCCTCCTATAATATCATTTTACATTTTATCTCATTTTCTGTAGCTTTTGTAGAAAACGAGAATGAAAATTTAAAAATAATTATACCTGAGCATTTTTAAAAAAATGTTTATTGTTTTACTTTCATAGTGGAAAAAATTCTCTCTTGTCTGTGGCTGGGATAAATTATTCTGTTTTACTTTTTTTTTCATGGTTACAAAATAACTATCCTAATGAAATGTATAGTGATATGTCTGTATGCATATGTAAATATAATGAAGTCTGGGTCTGAATTAATTTTTCTTTATATTGGGGTCCTATTATTCCAGAAACATTAATTTTTTTTCTGCTGGTGGTTTTACTTAGTGTTTATCACTTATCATGTTCTTAATATGCAGTGAGAATTTATTTGTGGACTCTACTCATTCTATATATTTATTTCCAGTTTGGGGCCATTCCCATGTAATTTTGATTCTTGACATGCAATAGTTTGTTTTCTAATGTTTTGAAGGGCCACCCCTGCCCTATTACTTTTTCTCCATGATATTCTTTGGTATTATGCATTTTCAAAACAAATTTCAGTCTTAGAGTTCTTAGAAGCATGTTGAAATGTACATGAAAGTTGGGCAAATCTATATATTGGTCAAGAAAGGACTGAACTTTGCCATGGTATGGCTTTGTCCGGTGTTCAAGTCTCTCTTCTTGTTTTCCAGCTAATTTTTCTTCTTTTTTTTTTTCCCATCTAATTTAGTCCCTTTTCTTTATATATAAGCCTCACCCTAGGTCATACTAATTATGAAAGATTTTTCTAGTTTTGGTTGCTCTTGTGAAGAACTGAGCAGCTAGTTGCCTTGGAATCCATTGCTGATGTTTCATGGATGAGAGATAGTGACTGCTTTGCTGTGACTCATATGTTATGATCTGATCTTCAGTCTAAAAAGTTTCCACTGTTGGCAGTAGCCTTTGCCATGCCTGAGTGTGGGGGCTGAAAAGGCCTGTGTGTATACCAAGAGCCTGCCCTATGCTACACACACCTGAAGATCTTGGAACATACAGTGAGCTGGCGGTGTGTCTAGGATTAAGAGCAAGAATTTACAAATCCTGATCTTTTTTTGGCTAACTGCAGCTTGAGTATGTCTCAGTCCTGACTGAATATCTGATTCATAAAGTTAGGATGTTTAACCAGCATCACAGAGGGAAGCTTGTGAAATACTCCTCGTTGCAGAAACCAGAGGCTATTCAACTACCACTTTACCTATTTACCCCATTTACCATGTCATCTTGGTACCCAGCTTTTCTTCCCATAGAGGAAAGCCATCAAAGCCATCTTCATTTCTTCTCATCTCCCTCCACCATTGCTTTTACTTCATGGTATTCTGGATTTGAGTACTGGTTTTGCTATTTGCTAACTGCATAGCTCCTGTTTGGATGGAACCTCTGTG
Organism: Ailurus styani; assembly: GCA_002007465.1. Classification (NCBI taxonomy): domain Eukaryota; kingdom Metazoa; phylum Chordata; class Mammalia; order Carnivora; family Ailuridae; genus Ailurus; species Ailurus styani. The sequence continues at coordinate 3,560,004 of LNAC01000044.1, read as the reverse complement.
AGCTTCAGTTTGGTCTTAAATAGAATGGGAATAGTATGGGCGCCTGGGTGGCTCAGTGGGTTAAAGCCGCTGCCTTCGGCTCAGGTCATGATCCCAGGGTCCTGGGATCGAGGCCCACATCGGGCTCTCTGCTCAGCAGGGAGCCTGCTTCCTCCTCTCTCCNATCGGGCTCTCTGCTCAGCGGGGAGCCTGCTTCCTTCTCTCTCTGCCTGCCTCTCTGCCTACTTGTAATCTCTCTCTCTGTGTCAAATGAATAAATAAAATCTCTAAAAAAAAAAAAAGAATGGGAATAGTATCTTCCTTGCAGAGCTATCGGGCAGGTAAATGAGCTAATGAAAATAAGTTTGCTAAAGGCATTGTAGGTTCCTGGATTGGATCTTGGAACAGAAAAAGGACATGAGTGGTAAAGCTAGTGAATGCAAATAAAGCCTGAAGTTGGGTTAATAGTACTGTACTGATGTTTATTTTTCAGCTTTAACAAATGTGGTATGCTTATATAAGATAGTATGCCCTTGACTCACTTGCCCCTAATATTGCTATCTTTGTGCTATCTTTGCAACTTCTCTATAAGTCTATAAAATTATTCCAAAATAAAAATAAAAAGAAACTGTTTTGCAATGGGTAGTGTTACACAAATGTCAGGTGGTTTTATTTCAGATTTCTTTCACTAGATTATTAGGTTTATTGAACAAGTATTTCTTTTTTAACATTTTTATCTTTTATTTTATTTACTTTTTTAAAATTAACATATAATGTATTATTTGCCCCAGGGGTACAGATCTGTGAATCATCAGGCTTACACCTTTCACAGCACTCACCATAGCACATACCATCCCCAAAGTCCATAACCCAGCCACCCTATTCCTACCCCGCCACCTCCCAGTAACCCTCAGTTTGTTTCATGAGATTAAGAGTCTCTTATGGTTTGTTTCCTCCCTGATCCCATCTTGTTTCATTTTTTCCCCTCCCTACTCCTCCAGACCCCCCGCCCTGCCCCTCAAATTCCTCATATCAGAGAGATCGTATGATAATTGTCTTTCTCTGATTGACTTATTTCACTTAGCATAATACCCTCTAGTTCCATCCACGTCGTTGTAAATGGCAAGATTTCATTTCTTTTGATGGCTGCATAGTATTCCATTGTATATATATAGATACCACATCTTTTTTNTCTTCTTTATCCATTCATCTGTTGATGGACATCTAGGTTCTTTCCATAGTTTGGCTATTGTGGACATTGCTGCTATAAACATTCGGGTGCACGTGCCCCTGAGGATCACTACCTTTGTATCTTTAGGGTAAATACCCAGTAGTGCGATTGCTGGGTCATAGGGTAGCTCTATTTTTATCTTTTTGAGGAACCTCCATACTGTTTTCCAGAGTGGCTGTACCAGCTTGCATTCCCACCAACAGTGTAGGAGGGTTCCCCTTTCTCTGCATCCTTGCCAACACCTGTCATTTCCTGACTTGTTAATTTTAGCCAGTCTGACTGGTGTGAGGTGGTATCTCACTGTGGTTTTGATTTGTATTTCCCTGATGCCAGTGATGTTGAGCACTTTCTCATGTGTCTGTTGGCCATTTGGATGTCTTCTTTGCCAAAATGTCTTTGAACAAGTATTTCTTAGACAAGTATTTGTCGAATGCCATTTTGCTAAGGAGCATGGGTGGTGTAAAGATTTATAAAATAAGGGGGCACCTGGGTGGCTCAGTCAGTTGGACATCTGCTCGGGTCCTGATCCCAGGGTTCTGGGATCGAGCCCTGTATTGGGCTCCCTGCTCTGTGGGCAGCCTGATTCTCCCTCTCCCGCTCACCCTGCTTGTGCTCTCTCTGTGTCAAATAAATGAATAAAATCTTAAAAAAAAAAAGATTTATAAAATAATGTCTCTGCCCTATAATCTTTTTTAAAAAAAGAAGCTGAAGACACTCTCAGCTAAGTACCAACACAACAGATGTCACAGGGGCTGTGTGGTTGAGTAGTCAAGACCACAGATGTTGTGGGATCCACAGAGAGGATCAGTCTGGCTTAAATAGTGAGGAGGGCTTCCAGGGAGTGGGGCTTAAGTGTGCAAAGAGGTGTAGACAGGAACATAGGAGACAGTGGAAATAGTGAAAAACGAAACAAATTTGCCCTTGTTTTCCAGAAAGGTGCAGTCTTTGCAGGGAGCTAAGTTGTATATATCACACAATTAGGATTAATAGAGAACATGTAAAATTCAGCAGTTCTCTAAAGCATGACTAATTGTAACTCCTTGTCTTTGTCAGTCCAGGTTTTTTCTCTCCTTGAAGCCCCATCATAGCCTGATTATGATGCTCTGTCCCTGGCTTACTAGTGTGACCGTAAGCCAGTAACTTAATTGTCTGCACTTCACTTTCTTCTGACCGTAAGCCGTGATGGGGTGGATTTATTGCTGAGGTTCTTTCAAGCTCTCATATTCTAAGACACACACATACACTCTTTGAGCATAGAAGAATACAAGCAGGGACAAAGAAAGTTTGTCAGCACAAGGATATCCAGCTCTCACACTCTATTTCCAAATCAAAGTGTAACACAGAGCTCCAAAACAGATGAGCTCCTGTGGCGAATCAAGGGCTCTTGGATAGGTCTGTGGACGGATGCAGTCCTGGTGGGAACCCTTCGAACTAGGTTTGTGTCTGCATGCATAGCCAGATCCAAATAGCGTTGATTGGAGGGTCTTTCCCATTGGCATGCTGTGGAAAATGGGGCTCTGCTTTTGTTCTCTTCCTGTCAGCAATTTCATAATAATTATTTTTAATAGGTAATACATGTACCTTATGAGAATTTTATTTATTTATATTTATTTAAAGATCTTATTTATTTATTTGACAGAGAGTGAGAATACAAGCAGGCAGAGCAGCAGGCAGAGGGAGAGGGAGAAGCAGGCTCCCCAAAGAGTAGGGAGCCCAATGCGGGACTTGACCCCAGGACCCTGGGATCACAACCTAAGCTGAAGACAGACGCTTAATGGACTGAGACACCCGGGTGCCCCCATTATGAGAATTTTAAAAGTATAAAAGCTCAGACAGTGTAAAGAAAGTCTCCTTCCTGTTCTGGTCCTCTCGCCCCCAGTTTCCTCCCCAGAGGCAGTCAGTCTTGTGTTTCTTACGATTCTTTCAAAGATACTCTTTGACTATACAAGCGTATGCACATCTGTTTGAAAGCACACACACATACACACACATGCTAGCACAATGTATATGCTGTTCTGCCCTTCCGCACTTAATAATTATCTTAGAAATTTTTGCATAGAATTTGAAGCAAACTTGAAGAGCTTTGCCACTTCACTCCTTTGCTAACCCCAGCCAGATACGGGGATGATTTTAGTATCAAAAAAAGTAATAATCACGATGGATTGAAATATTTTAAATATGCTTAAATCCAAGAGCTTATAATGATTTTTACACAAAACAAAATTTCCTTGTTCATTTTTGGAGGATGCGAGGAAATCAATTCATTATTCTGAAAACCGGTAAATAAAAAGGAAGACCCAAGCATTTCTTCTGCCTTTTCTTTACAAACTGAACCTCAAGGCAGCCAAATAGTTGATGAGGGAAAGTTTCTCCTATAGGCATGGTGGGATTAGAAAATGACTCTTTTGCAATCCCCAAACAATTTATGGATTTAGGTAATACTCATCAGTGGGTGCTGACATAGCAAAAGAGTGACAGCCAGCTGTGATGTGCACCTCACAGCTGTGATGAGCACCTGATGAAAGTATGTGACTCCGTGCATGTCACCAACATTGAATATATAACAGCAAAAAGAATATCACACCAGTTCTAAATATTACTGGTTCATGGCTATTTTAATTTCATCTACAGGCCCACTCACCTCTGTTTACACACCCACCCCCATCCCCCCCCACCTCCCTCTTACTGCATTTATTTTATTTTTCAATTTTTATTGTTATTTTTTAAAAAGATTTATTTATTTGTCAGAGAGAGAGAGGGAGAGCACAAGCAGGAGGAGCGCCAGGCAGAGGGAGAAGAGGCTCCCTGCTGAGCAGGGAGCCCCATGTGGGACCTGAGCCAAAGGCAGATGCTTAACCAACTGAGCCACCCAGGTGTCCCCTCTTACTGCGTTTAAATTTTCCATATTGCCAACTATTCTTCACAGAGGTTCTAATAATTTCTACTCCTGCCAACAATATGTGAAAATGCCAGTTTTTTCTTATACTCTTATCATTATTATTATTTTTTTTAATTTACCAGATTAATTTTTTTAAGAGGGGATGGGGCAGAGGGAGAGGGAGAGGATCTTAAGCAGGCGCCATACCCAGGCAGACACTGATGTTGGGCTCCATCTCACGGCCCTGAGATCATGACCCACACTAAGGTCAGGAGTAGGACGCTTAACCGCCTAAGCCACCCAGGTCCCCCTTAAATTGCATTTCTTGTCTCATAATTGAGATTGAGCATCTTTTAATATGCTTGGGGTAATTTGTATTTCCTTTACTCTGAAGTGCCTGTGCATATTTTTGGTCTTTTTCTTATTGATTTGTAGAGATTCTTTTCATATCAAAGAAATTAGCCATTAGTCCATAGTATGAGTTGGCAATAATTTTTCCCAGTTTGTTGTTTTTCTCTGATTTTAATTTTGGTTGTGACTTTTTTTTTTTGCCATTTAAATTAAAAAAAACCCTTTAATATAGTTGAATTCATCCATCTTTTATATCTTCTAGATTTTGGGTGATCCTTCAAGAAGTCTTTTCTACTTCGAGATAAAAGTATTCTCCTCTGTTTTCTCTAGTTTCTTTTTAGTTTCATTTCTTTCTTTCTTTTTTTTTTTTAAGATATTTATTTATTTATTTCTGATAGAGAGAGATCACAAGTAGGCAGAGAGACAGGCAGAGGTAGAGGGGGAAGCAGGCTCCCCGCTGAGCAGAGAGCCTTTTGCAGGGCTCGATCCCAGGACCCTGAGATCCTGACCTCAGCCGAAGGCAGAGGCTTAACGCACTGAGCCACTCAGGCGCCCCTTTAGTTTCATTTCTTATGTTAAAATTTTGATTCATCTGGAATTTATTTTCATGTCCTGGATAAGGTAGGGATATAACTCATCTTTTCCCCAGTGTACTACCTAGTCGTCACAACGCTGTCCGCTGAATGATCTCTTTGCTGCAGTCACTTAAAATGGCACCTTTGTCAGATACTGAATTCCTATGTGTATTCTGTTTCTGAACTTCCTGTTTATTTCATCAACATCTGCTTATTCGTCCGTTAACACCACATTGTTTTACTTGTTGTAGCTTTATGATGTGTTAATATTTTAGAGAACTATTCTCCCCTTCCACATACATTCACACAGCACTCTTCTTCAGAATTTTCATGGCTGTTCTGTATTATTTTTTTTAATAATTTTTTTCTAAACATTCTATGTATTTTAAGGAGAGAGAGCGAGTATGAGCAGGGAGAGGGACAGAGGAGGAGGGAGAAGGACAAGCAGACTCTGCGCTTAGCACATAGCCCGACGTGGGGCTCCATCCCGCCATCCGGAGAGCATGACCTGAGCCGAAATCATGAGTCGGAGGCTTAACCTCCTGAGGCATCCAGGCGCCCCTAGTTTTCCTTGTAACTTTTAGAATGAACTTACTTAGTTCTCAAAAATGTCATGATGATTTTTTTGTATTGGAATTGAGTAAAATTTATAGATTTGCCTAACGAGAGTTGCCATCTGTTGTGTTTTACCAACTCGGCTGAGCTAGAATAGGAACAGAAGTATGAAGTCTCACATCTGTGTGGGGAGGGAAACACCAGTTGCATAAAATGGAGTCACTTCTTAAACAGCTAATTTAGTTGATGTGTCAGACAGTGTTTCATACTCTGGGGAAGAAAATGAATGGGTCACAGGTAGTCCCTAGGCTCTTCTCCATTTCTGAAGAGCGGTTGGCATCACATCATGGGAAGAAATTTTGGTTCCAGCTGGCCCCCAGTCTCAGGTAAGCCGGTAGAATCCTGTCATTGCTTCTGTTGTTACCGTCCTGGGTTGCTTTAAAGAATGTGCACGGAGGGGGAAGGAGAGCGTAGTTAGTGAGGAGTTCAGGCTCTGGAAGCAGGCAGTAGGGGTGAGAATTAGGTGCCCCTCGACCTCAGCAGGTTATTTGACCTCTTTGAGCCTTAGTTTCCACAGCTGTAAAATGGGATATTCATTTTACCTAATGAATTGTGTGTGAGGCTTACCTGAGGTAATCCAGAATGCTTTGCACTTTGCCTGGCATCCACTGGTGTTCTGTTCACGTTAACTACTACCACACTTAGACTGGAAATCTGACTCCGCTGGTCTGGTGGTGTCTGATTTATTACGTTCAGTTCCTGCTGTCGTTATTCAGGAGAGGCAGTAGGAGAAGCTACCAATAGAGAGCAGCCTGGTGATAAGAAAAGAAGGGCCTAAAACCATTAAAGAAAGAGCAGGCCTTCTCACCAGAAAAGAGAAGGTGAATGAGAAACAGGGTGGTCAGGTACTTACTCTGTTATTGCGTGGGAGGTGGGGGTGGGGTGGGGACTAGGACCAGCTAGTGAAATTCTGCTTCACGTAAGAAAAAAAGTCGCTGGCAGGACATCTGCTCAGGGTTGGAATGGTAGCGAATTCCTTGTCAGAAGCGTTTAAGAAGAATCTAGATAGTACATTTGTTACATCTGAAACTGCAAAAAGAATTTCTGCATTAGGAAGAAGAGGCTAAATCACATCTAAGGGGTTTTCCTACAGAATTCTAGTATAAATGTGCACGTATGCAGGCACATATGTAGAAGATTCTCTGCATATGGCTTAGCCATTTTCAAAGAATTCTTCGAAAACCTTGTTGAATCCCTTTTTGAGCGAGAAGCTATTGCATTGTTTTGGGATCCTTGTGAACATGAGTGATCATCAAAGAAATAAAGAAGTGTAGAAATAAGGCGTCTCGGGACAGGCTTATTTGACTTCTTTCTCTTTGTCTATTGTTATCTGGAAGACAAGTCCCTCATCTTTGGTGCTAATCTTTTTCATCTATCGTATTAATCTTTGTTCTGTGCTTTGAGCATGAGTCTTTAAAAGAATAAGCACGTGGTTGGAAGTTTTTTGCTTCTTAGAGTATAGAGAGCTTTTTGAAGGAAGGTGCTATTTGTGCCCAGCAGACAAATGGCAAGTTCAAAGAAATGTGACCCTGCAGATGTGGCTTTGGCCTTGCTTCGTTTAGCACCTCCCTGTTACCCTCCTTCCTGCTCCACTTTTATTCTAATACATGTAATCAGAATACTTTAGAAAAACGTAATATAGGTATACAAAAGGGGTAACATTAGATATATTTATTTCAGATCCATCTCCCACTTGTTGGGGGTGGGCTGGGGAGTGGAGAACAGGGGCAGGCCATTACTGACTTGCCGTCATTTCCAAAGTTATGTTTCGTAAAACTTTTTGCTGTTGCCAGATACTTGCACGGTAACATCATAGGTACTCTGTTACCACTTTAAGGGGAAAATCTAGTGAATGTGAACAGGAGTCTGAGTTGATCTCTCAAATGCAATTTCTCTGTTTTCAGTGAATGACGAACCCACTGCAGCCACTGATCCTGAAGAACCCTCTGTTGTTGGGGTGACATCGTCGCCTGCTGCAGTGTCGAGTGTGACCCCGAACCCTACTGCAGTGTCTCTCCCTGCTCCGGCCATCCCGGCGGAAGGAGAGGAGCCCAGCACCTCAGGCACCCAGCAGCTCCCCGCGGCTGCCCAGGCCCTCGATGCTCTGCCTGCCGGGTGAGTAGCCTTCCGGCCCACAGCAGCGCTTCCCCCTCTCAAATCTCAGGCTCCTTTGCCAGGACAGAAACAACATGGTTATTTATTACCTGGTGGCTTGTAGTCTCTGGGGAGGCTGCCATGTATAGGAGTGAGGGAGGTGTGGAAGAACTGTTTGTTCTACAGAAATCCTGAAAAGAATCTAAATCATCTGGGGGCAGAATCAATGCTACCTTATAACATGACTTGAAGTGAATGGCTTGACTAGAATAGTGTGACTTTCATGGAACAAGGAGCTCATTTTGCCTTCCTTCATCTTTGGTGGGTGTTCACTGAGATCCTGCTCAGAAAACTGCTTTTCTCTCCTAAATTTTATCTTAACAATCTCTGGAGGACATCAGGCTCTGAATATTACTGTATAACCTCTCCTAATACTGGGGCTGGTGTTAACATGGACTACTAGTTTTCTGGCCATCCTTTAGTTCAGAGTTAAATCTGACGGTAAAGACCTTGGATAAGAAGATGGCCCCATTAAGCCAAAGGAAAGTTCAAATTTGGCTATATAGTCAGCAGAGATTAAAAGCATGGACCCTGGAATCAAACAGATCTGGCTTCCAATCTCCACTGGATCCTATGTGACCTTGCTCAAATGGTTCACCATCTCTGTAAGGGGGAGTTAATAATCACTCATGTCGCTCTAGGAAGGGAAAGGCAGAACATGGTGGATGCTCCACCGGGTGAGTGATATTTTTGAATTGAATGTGAAGGAACCGTAAAGAAAGAGAATGGTTCTGAACTGGGAAATGAAGTCTTATCTCAGCAACTACCAGGGATTGTCAGAGCCAGTCCTATTGTGGTCCTGAAATCCATTCTGGTTATCAGTTTGGTACCAAGGAAACCAGTGTCTGTATCACCATAGTCACTGGTCTGGCTGATGGTGGTGGTGGTGGCGTGTGGGTGGGTCCTCTGAACCCTGGTAATTCATGAGGGAAAAGGGAAGGATGCATGGTCTTTTGCTTGATGTATAATATGCTATGTCTTCTTAAGCCTCTTTAGAAAACCCACTTGTGAAAAACAAAAATCATAAATATGAAGGTAAATGTGATTTTTACCACATACTTATCACATCCTTAGCATTTGGCCCACTAGCTAACATATCTTAATAAAGTGTGACGAATAAATGAAAAGTATTGCATGTAGTTCCTAATACCTCAAACCTGGAGAGATGGGATATTGAGAGATGGCTCCGAAAAGTTTCTGTGAAGTTCTTGATTTTGCGAAAAGATTAATAACCAGTTGCCGGTGTCCAACCCTTTCCTGCAGAGATTTATGTTCTCTCTTATATGTGGTAAAGGACACCAGAAAGACCTTTGTTTGGTTTATAATTTCAGATCTGTATGCTGTAATTTTGGGGGAACAGCAAAGTCATTTTGGCAGAAAGGAAAGAAAATGGCTGCCTATGTCCCCTGTGAGCTGTTTGTTTTCTTTCCGCTGAGCAAATGCCTGGAAGGCCGGCTTCACTCCTGTGTCAGTCACAGGCAATTAGGGGTAATGGCTCAACATGTCTTTATGTAGGGTGTGTATGAGGGTTACTGTTCTCTGGGATTGGGCTCTTCCTGTTTCCCGGCAGCTGGAAAACTCCAGGCCCTGAAAACACTCTTTATTCTAAGTTTGGCAGATGGAGCAGCCCAGGGAAGTCGATTCCCCACCCCCATCCTTGCCAGAGGCTGAAACACTTTGCCGAGGTAGAGTTTGAACAGCATCTTTTCCTTAGAGCATTTAGAATGTGATGAGATCCGTGTGTGGGCCTGGGGAGGCCACTGCCCACGGTAACATGGGTATGATGGTATCGAAACCCAGTTTACCATCTTAAGGTGTCCATCCCTAAGACAGCGAGTGGGAGCTTAGTACTTTGCAGGCTGGTTCAGGGCCTGGAGATTGGAGATCGCCACCAGAACTGCTGAGCGATGGGCATGAGGGTGGCGTGCTTTCAGCGTGCTGCCCTGCGATGGCAAGTCGGAGAAGGCATGCTTCCTGCAGTGACCTTTGCAACTCAAAGACCTACCGTCACCACATCAGCTTATTTACAAGTTCAGGAGATCTGCTCAAGATGGGTTATTCCTTTATTCCTGGCACCTTGGCTTTATGTGTCAGGAGACCAATTTTCATCTTTTTAAATAAAACTCTGAGCATGACATTTTACACTTAGAATGCTGTCATGGCTGCCCATTGTCTTTAGGGCTAAATTCTCAAATCCTTAATAAGGCCTAAGAAGCCCCATGTGATATAACCCCACTTCCCCCTCAAGCCTTCCATGGAAGGCTCTGCCTTGCTCTCTAAGTTCTAGCCTTAATGGCTTAGGCTAGTTTGACAGATATAGTGCCCTTTCTCTGGACTTAGGACCCTCCACCATGCAAGTCACTCTTTCCAAAAACTTGCTTACCATTTTTTCCATTAATCAACCAGCACTTCCCCGGGGAATCTTTCCTTGATCCATGGTAGACAAGGTCAAGCTGCTCTGTCTACTGTAACTCTTCTCACCTGTGTATTTGCTAGTTTCACATCTCTGTCCTGCCGGGCTGTAAACGTCAGGGTGACAGGGAGCCCGACACAAAGTAGGCCCCCCCCAGACATATTTGTAATGAGTAAATTTAAATGCCATTTTTTTTTCTTTCTCCACCTGGATGAACGTGCTCTGCTTCTTTGATACCCGCAACTATTACAGGACTATTGCATTTTCCTTCCCAGAGGCAAGAGCTGAAGGCTGTCATCCACTGTGTTGACCAGCTTTGGGTTCAAATATGCTACTCTCACAGGCTGGGGGACGCTCTTCGCTGCTCACGAGGGGTCCTTGTGCACTGGGAGATCCCACGGACCATGTCTCCTCTTGGCTAAGACATTTCTGAGCCACACGACATTGCTTTATCGAGGCATCCAGCCAGCCGTCTCTTCCCAACCTTATCTTCTCAACCCTTTCAGTCTCCTCTACTGAGCGATTGACCGAGGTTCACTGGGGAATCCCGAGGGACTGTCTTCCTGGTGGCTGCATTGCCTTTCTGAAATTTGCAGCATTTGCAACTCTAGTCTTAAAGTGTTTAAACACGTCTGTCTGTATGTTTTAGGGACCGAAGGTATGCAAAGCTGGGCTGCGTGAGTCCACACACAGGGCACCCCTCGGCCTCTTTCTCTCTCCCTGCCTCCAAACCCTCCCGCTTTCTGTACTTTTAAATTTAATTAGCCCAAAAGAAGCCAAGTGGAAGGGTGTGGCATTTTCAGGTTGCAAATGTTCATTAAAGAAGGGGGTGCCAGGAAGGCTCAGGAGACATGGTGAGATAGTGGTCCCAGGCAGCAGGTAGTGGGGAGCAAGGCCACTTGCTCAGCTGGCTCTGTGTCTGTTTTTTATCAGCCCCGAGCCCACTTTGGGAACCAAATGCTCATTAACAGACCGTGTGTACATGGCTTAGATAAACTCCAAGTGCATCCTGGGCTGTGCAGCTCCCTCAGTCCCTCGCACACAGAGGCACATTATTTGACTCTGGCAGCCTGCGCGCTGCTGTGGTTTCTTACATAAGGGAGGCCGTTGTGTTTGGACTGCCGACTTACCTCAGCACTGCCATTTCACACCATCCTTTTTCTCCCGCAGTCATTGGCTGGCCTGTTTCCTGCCTCAAAGTAGAATTAATTGAGGAGGGGTGTTTTCTAGATCTTTCGCCTTTGCCATCTGCCCTACCCCCACTCCCAGTTACGGACATCCAGAGGCCCTTTGCCCCAGGTGCTTCTTGAGACACTATCAAGGATGACAGTCTCATAAGAGCCCTTGGGTGTTTTGTTTGTGGAGATCTTTAAGAGACGTTGGAATTTGGAGCTTCTCCGCTAAGTTATAAACCAGCCGCTGCCATTGCATTTCATTCCAAACTCATTTTTGGCACTAGCCAAAGCTCCTTACCCAAGGAGTTTGAAAACAGTACTTTTTACACTGTCTGTGAAGTACCGTCCTTTTTTTTTTTTTCCCAGCTTTTCTGTTTTTGTTTTATTTTCTTATTTTCAGTCTTTTACGAATCCCTACTTTTGTTCTCTGCTTCTCCACTGAACACTTTATTTAGATGTTCTGGCAATGCCAAATTGGTACAAAAATTTCTAAATGCTTAGAAACTTCTGTACTTTCCTGGTTTCTAAACAGTCACAGTTTGGGCTATGGACCATGCTTTGAGTACCGCCAGATTTAAGGATTATACTGGGAGACTCTGTGCCTTCTTGTTGAATATGGCTTAGTTCTTGGTCGTGCAAGGACTATTACACGCCTAGGTAACGCTGAATATCAGCACATGCTTCTGGCTTCCTCCTCCTCATCTCAGAATGAAACCTTATTTCCAAAGATTCTTGGGTTGTCTGAGGCTGGTCCATGAGACATTCTCACACTACTATATGTATGTGTAAGTATGTGTAATTACAAACGTCCGTTCTTACTACACTTTCTTGAGAGCTCCTCAAGAGCAGAGATGATTGTGTCCATCTTTGTATCTCCAGCACCTAGCGTAGTACATAGCTTCGAGGGAGGTGGGGTGAGAAGTATTTGATAATGACTAGATAAATGATTTCCCATTCTCGGTAGCATTTAAAATTAAAGAAAATTCTTTTTAAACAGAAAAAGAAAATGGAGAAGAATAGCAGTAACAAACCAACACCCAGATTTAACCATTGGTGCTTTCCAGATTGTGTATATTTTTTCCTGACCATTACTGATCACTAGCATATGTTTAGCGTTTACAGTGTGTAGGGGAATGCTAAGTTTGCCCACGGATTATTGGGTGCAGTCTTCACGACACCGTGTGGGGTAGCTGCTTTTATCCTCATTTTGCAATTGAGGAAACCTTAAGCAATTTGCCCAGGACCACATATACAGACACACATACGTAAACACACGTCTACCAAAATTGATCATCTTATAGCATGTGCTTTTAACATTTATATTTTTATTGTAGAATATTTTAAGCAGGCAGATAAGCATGGAAAGTAATATGAAACATACCTGTGGGCTCACCACCCAGCAATATCAGACTTTAGCATTATGCTATATTTGCTACAGACTTCCCCTTTTTTTAACCTCTCGACGAAGACATTACAAATCCAGTAGAAGGTGTCCGTGAACCTCTTCCCAATTCCATTCCCTATACACAGAGCTACATGGAATTGGCATATTCATTTATTTTATTTTAAAGATTTTATTTATTTGACACAGAGAGAGAGATCACAGGTAGGCAGAGAGAGAGGAGGAAACAGGCTCCCTGCTGAGCAGAGAGCCCGATGCGGGCCTCGATCCCAGGACCCTGAGATCATGACCTGAGCCGAAAGCAGAGGCTTTAACCCACTGAGCCACCCAGGCACCCTGTTTCCAAGTTTTGTGTAACATGCTTTAACATACTGTGACAGATATACTTACAGCTAAATCATTGACACATAATTTATATTTCCACAGTATATATCCTAGAAGAAGAGCTGCTGAGTTACGGGATATTCATATAGGAAAGGTCTTTGACCAAGCTGCCAAATTGCTCTTTTGACAGAGTATACCCATTTTCGCTCCCTTTTTTTTAAAGTGACTATTTCTCTACATTGCCAAATTTATCTGCAAAATCTGTTATCAGCAAAAATGTTTATCTTTTTTTTTAAATTTTTTAATATACGCCATCTTCAGGAATTGTCTTGCCTCTCTGTGAAAGCATACATTTTAATATTGTCATCCTTCCTGGAGGAGCTTTGGAGACTTTTCCAGTGCAAAGACATTGGACGGTTGAAGGAGAAGAAAAACAGACTTAATTCAGAAGCCTTGATTGCTGCTAAACAGTGCCATTCTCTGCTTAAAGGGCATTAAGTGCTGGTTGTTGATGGTTTTTAAGAAGGGTTTAGTGTGCTTAGATTGAAAGGAAAACTCAGTATCGGAAGAACGGTTCTTGAGGGAAGACCGAGTTTAACGTATTTCCTATCCACTTTACAAAGAATCTACTCAAGCCATGAAAACAGTGAGGAGGAGATTTGTTCCCCTGCACCTAGATTTCTGACTCATAAAAGTCTAAAAATGTCCCTAACAGAGGAAATAAATTTTATGGTTCACCCAGGAAGTGGCCGAAGCTTGGGGAATAGGAGTTGGTTCACAGTCATTTATTAGACGAGCATAAAATAAGAAACTGTGAACTCTGGGGTTTTGGCCTGTGCAGAGCTGAACTTCCACATCAGCAGCTTTAAGAATATTTGAATACTTTCTGTGTCTTTTTCTGAAGTTGAGTTTTTGTCTTAAGTGGCCAGCAAGACATCTTTTCTTTGGGGCATGTAGGGGTTTGGGCCTGATGACTTTGTTTTGTAACAGAGCGTATCTTGAATGAGAGTCAACTTTACTAATGCCTAGTGCCTGTGTTAGTAAAAATGTGGAAATTAGTAAATAATAAAAGTCAATTAAGATAGAATTTTTTAAGCACATTGATAGGTAAATCTGTGACGGTCATTTATTTATTTATTTATTTATAAAAGATTTTATTTGTTTATTTGACAGAGAAAAGAACAAACACGGGAGCTGCAGGCAGAGGGAGAGGGAGAAGTAGGTTCTCCGCTAAGTAGGACCCTGGGATCATGACCTGAGCCGAAGGCAGACGCTTAGCCAACTGAGCCCCCCAGGCGTCTCTATGAGGGCCTTTTAAAGAGAACATCTCTGATACTAACCTGAACTCCTTGCCTGGCTTTCAGCCCTTCCCAACTTAATCCGACTCTTGGTGAAAATGTGATTCTGCCCAAACATAGGAAATCTGACCAGGTGGCATATTGATCAGGGTTGGTTGAGTGGCAGAATAATCGAGAATTCCTAAAGACCTTTTAGGAAACCTTCCACAAGAAATGTAGTTTGGGGGTCCAGACAATTTCCTTTCAGACTGTACAGGAGAGAAATGATTGGGTATCATCCTGACAATGGGATTTTTTTACCCTTTTAATGATGGCGATGGGGGGGCGGTGGGAGTGGGTTAGGGCGGGTTAGATACAGAACTGAATAAAAGGCATAGGAGCAAAGGTAATTTAAGTTAAAAAAATTACCTACGATTAATTGAAATTGGAGACTACTTTTTAAGTGCCTTGGAATACAAAGACCCTGTGTATAGTTCATGGTCGAACTGAATGTTACTCGTTGAAGGCCAAGGAGCAATGTGTTGGGAAGGGACCTGAATCAAGCTTGATGCTTTGAACACTGTTTCTGAGAGCATCAAAGAAAGCTATTCAGTGGGAGAGGATAAGACCATGTGACCAGGATGCAGTATTGAGACCCAGGGGTAGTGTGATTGAAAAGCCTTTTTATCTCAGTGTGAAGAAGATGCTTATAAGGGACAGAAACCTAACCCCTGACAGGGATGTGCTGATGAAAGGTCGCTGCCAGTATCACTTTCTTGGCATGGGGAGACCAAACCAAGACAGTCGGAAGGCTTAATCTATGTGGGTCAGCAGCTACTGAGGAGACAGGAGAATTGGGAGGCTCTTTTGATTGTCGCTAGAATTGACCGACTGTGCTGCAGTGAATGAAGGGAAGAGGTTTGTGTGAATTCTGAGGAGCCGTGCAGGTAAGGGAGGAGTCGAGAGTTCTCTAAGAAAAGCAGTTGGGCCAGGTCATGGATCAGGGAGGACCCACATGGACATTTAATCTGAGCAGGAGTCCAATTTTAAAAGGAAAAAATGTAGATATCAAAAAAGGTAATGCAAGAAAGGTCTTGTTCCTCTGGTAACTATTTTTCCAGTTAAGCCAATTGAGAGGGTTCACAGAAGGACATGGAGATTTGCTGGACAATAATCGCCCCTGAAAGAGAGACTTTCATTTCTAGGATCAGCTGGGATCAAAGATGGGATGGACAGATCTTATTCGGGCTTGGAAAGAGCTGCTGTAACTCTTGAATATAAGCGAAGAGGACTTCACACCGATTTTCTTTCTGCCAGCCTGTGGGAATACCACTGTGTCAATTAAAGGCATTGACTTCATGGAATTTTAAGTATTATCCCATCTTCAAATTAAAATATGAGCCAAAGTGTAGCAAAACCAAAGTTTTCTCTTCGCCTGAAATGAATTATAAAAGTAGAGACTACTTGTAAGATGAAAGTCATAAAAAAGAATTTTTGGAATAAAGAAAAATGTGCGTTTAGCACCTTTTATCTACAATTGCTGCAACAAATATTTTGTCGTCTTTAAAAGGTGCAGCCTTACCCACATATTATGGATGGGTTTCCAAAAAGTGACTACAAAAGGAGCAGGCTTGTTTTGTTGGTGCTCTGGTGCCAGAAATTGCGAAGGAAGGGAAGGAGCTAGCTAACATCTCGGGGAATGCTGAAGAGTTCTCGGCGACTTAAACCTTCCTGGGAGCAGGGAGAGTTATGAAAGAGCGGTTTGTTGTCATTTCCTTGAGCAGCGTCCGTATTTCAGTATTGGCTTACTTAACCCGTAAGCCAAGCATCTTTCTCAAGACTATCTCATTTCCAAATTCAGATGAATAAAGAGGGTATCAGATTTGCTGCTCTATTATAGGGCAGACGGGAGGACTTTGAGGGTCTGGTGTGAAGCCACGGTATGTTAGCCTGGCTTTTTTTGCTGAGAGGTCCTCACAAGAAAGGTTCTCCATCGATGGAACACCAGCCTCTCAAGCTGGAAATATTTGTTACTCTTTTGTCTTGGATTCAGAAGGGCATCTAGAGGGAGAAGATCTTTAACTTTTTACCCAGTGTGCACTTGCATCCGGTCACTTTTGGCAGAATAATCTGCCCTTTTAATAAACCAGTAAAGTGTAAGGATCTTCTTTCTGCAGTGAGAGGAATTAGGGCACCTGGGTCAAGTCACCCATATCTGCTTTAACCAGAGCCTTGAGCAAGAATACCCAGGAGAGGAGATGTTCTTGAGCACATGTTAACAGTGTAGGTAGCTCTCTGGTCCTCCAGCCACCTCTTTTGAGAGGTGGGATTGTGGAACCAGTGGACTTCACTGCTCCCAGGGCTAACCCTCCCAGTGGTGTGAAATGTGCAGTCTCTTCTGGTAGGTCATGTCAGAGCAGAGGCTTATGATTAAAATGGAGCCTAGAGGGCGCCTGGGTGGCTCAGTGGGTTAAGCCTCTGCCTTCAGCTCAGGTCATGATCCTGGAGTCCTAGGATTGAGTCCCGAATCGGGCTCTCCGCTCATCGGAGAGCCTGCTTCTCCCCCCCCCCCCCCCCCCCCCCCCCCCCCCCNTCAAATAAATAAATAAAATGGAGCCTAGAGATGAACACGGGGGAGCCACTGTAATTACTCCCCAGTTGTCTTGATTCTGCAGGGCCCCCTACCTGGACTCCAGTGCTGTTCACTTTGAGGTGGGGATTAGGAAGACACCTGTTTGTTTTCTTCGTAGTAGTTTCCCTATAAATTCCAGTCAACCTTCCTTTTCCTCATTTCGTCCTCTCAGCATGTTGTGCTAAAACTCACTGGCTGGGGAGTCAGAGCTGAGTTGGAAGGACACATAAAAGTTACTTAGCTTCTCTGATCCTCAGTTTCTCACCTTAAAGGATGGAGGCAAGGACTTCTTGGGTAGAACATGAGCCCACTATGGCTCATTATAGATGCTCAGAGGGTGATGGTACCCACCTTTCCTTTCCTTAAAAGCCTCATGTATATCTGTGTCTGAAGCAGCCTCTGAGGTGTTGATCAGTGCAGGCTGCTGATCAGACATTTTGGTTTAAATGAGAAACGGTAGAGAATAAAGCTAATGTTCATTGGAATAGCCACACCGGGCTTAGTCATAAAAAGTTAAGACATTTATTTCAGTACGTGGTCTGCTCTGCTATTATGTACATGTTCCTAAAAATCACCACGCAGTGCAAAAAAAAAATTGCAGCAAAAACTATAGGGCTTACAGGCAAAGAATGAGTTAGGGGTTTAACACTCAAAAAGGTGTCAGTGACAGGGGCGCCGGGGTGGCTCAGTCGGTTAAGCATCTCCCTTCAGCTCAGGTCATGATCTCAGGTCATGATCCTGGGATCGAGCCCCGAATCAGCAGGGAGTCTGCTTCTCCCTCTCCCTCTGTGATCTCTCTCACTTTCTCTCAAATAAATAAACGAAATCTTTTAAAAAAAATGTGTCATTGACACACATGAAAAATAGGAACCTTTTGATGGTAGCAGAGTTCTACACATGTTAAGTGGTTGAGATACATAACACCACAGTAAGTGTGTGTTTCCATGAAAAGACGTGAAGTGTGCTTGTGGAAGCGGCGCCCGAAGAGTGTGAGCTTGTGAGTGTTGTTGAAAAGTAGCACAAAAAGGGCTATCTGAGATCACACTGGAGTTGTGACGCCAGATGTGGGTGCGTCTGGCGTATGGCATGTAGTAAACTGAGGCAGCTGGTAGATGCACATGGGCTTTGTGTATTCCTACATGACTGGGTTCAGCTGGGGGAAGTCATCTGTGCGCATTTCGTGCTTCGAAAAGGAAAAGTCGTGCATAAGCAAACACAAAATTCACATTATGCTCACATTGTTCCCTCATGTATCAATCATGCTGGGATAGATTTATGTTTTCAAAACAAGCTTTTCAGCAGAACTGACTGTACTAATAACTTCCTGGGAAAGGTCACCTTCTCCTAGGCAGTACACACAAGTAGAAGTGAATGAAATCAATGTAAAATATAAAAGCTAAGGGGACCATTAACATCCTTTATAAAGTGGTGATCATTTTATAAATATAAACATTTGCATCCTTTATATATGGGTTACTGTGTTCTGAGTAAGTGGAGTTATTGTCAGACTGCGTTGAGTATGGGAATAATAGGAGTGTGGGGGTGGGTGGTTCTTGGCTGTATTTCGTAGTGGTTTTGCTTGTAGATTATTTCTTTGGATTGTTTGCTACCTTGCTGTTCTTCCATTAGCACAGAATAGCCACTGTCGGGACCCCTGTCTCATCAGCTTAAACAGAGACGCATGAGAAGAGAAGTCAATGAATAACATGAGGAGAGCAGTCAGTAAATAATAGCTGTGTTTTTTGATTCACTCAGATCTCTTTTAAAGATCCTCTGTAAATGAATTTTATATTTTAAAAAGAAATGTGGTCACAGATATATTTGATGCTAGGAGAATAGGGATAGTCCTATAATTTGTGACTTTAAAAGATAGTGTAGGCTACAAAGACTGGAGGATCCCTAGATAAACTTTAGGTGAGGTCTGTGAAGCCCAGACATTGCGTACAAATTTTTGTTGGTAAGTGCACTTTGGAAGGAAAGTCTCCTTGGCTTTCATCCCATTCCTAAAGGGATTTTTGATCCTGAAATGGCCATGAAACACTGATTTAGAAAAGTCCATAGAATGTAGATTCATATGGGTCATTTAGGAGAAGCTAGAGTGATCTATGGCATATTCTAGTACATTGACTTCATAAAGGGGAGCTGTTGTTCTCAAGAAGGACTCCCGGATACTGCTGTCAGTGACAGAATGGAGCTGGTTTGACCACTGGGCCGATCTCCTGTGTCATCTTTATCCTCTTAAAGTTGCCACATCAGTAGCGAAGGACTCCTTCTCAAAGTCTTATGCTTTTCCTCTGTGTATCTCATGCTTCCCTTCACTGTATTTTTCAGATGGGAACAGCGAGAACTGCCTAATGGGCGCGTCTATTATGTTGACCATAATACCAAGACCACCACTTGGGAGCGGCCTCTTCCTCCAGGGTAAGGCTTGGGCTGGCAAGCCCTGAGACTCTAGAACTGGCACCAAGAATCACCTGGCTTCTCTACCATCACTGCCATAGCCATCTCTTTAGTTCCCCCTATTCTCTGCTCCTTTCCCTCTCTTCTACCCCCTTCCATTGTCTTCTCCTTCTACATTCTTTCTTCTTTTTATTTTCCCTTCTCCCCACGTTCATTGTGTTGGCCATGTCTCATGGCCAAAGTTAAGTGATACCTAGAACTGCCACGGCCATTGGGTCCTGGAGGAAGGAGGGTTAGGAATCCTGCCTCTTGGGCTATTGGTATCCTGATGCCCTCAGTTATTTCACCTATAGAGGTACCCTCTCAGGGCCAGGTTCTCAGTGTCTTTCTGCAGAGGTAGCAAATACGGGGACATTTATCCCTAGTAACTTGGTTGCTTTTCCTATTCACTTAATTCTCCTCTCATTTCTTAGGACATCCTAGGATTTGTAGAGCATCTCTGGGGGGAAAAGGGCACAAGGAAGCCGAGATAGAGAGGGTATTCATGCATTTCATAGCATCCTATGCCCAGTCGGCCCCTGAAGGGTTTTTCTCGCTTTAAATTAAAGCCTTTTTAGGTTTGAGGCCAAAGGTTTTTTTTTTTTTAAAGATTTTATTTATTTATTTGACAGAGAGAGAGAGAGATCACAAGTAGGCAGAGAGGCAGGCAGAGAGAGAGGAGGAAGCAGGCTCCCTGCCGAGCAGAGAGCCCGATGTGGGCCTCGATCCCAGGACCCTGAGATCATGACCTGAGCCGAAGGCAGAGGCTTTAAACCGCTGAGCCACCCAGGCGCCNTCGCTCAGCTGAGCTTTGTGAGAACGCAGCTAAGTTCTCTAAAACCAGAGGATGAGTGAGGCTTCCAAGTGAAGGAAGACTGTCCAAGTTCTAGGAGAAGGGGTTTGGTTCCCTGCTTGCCAGGGACAGAAAGTTCTTTCCACATGTGCCTTTTGGTCTTGAGAGCTTTCAAAAGAGAACATATTCTGCTCTCAGGAGAGAATCACCTCCCAGTAAAGCAGTCATGAAGGGCTCCTGCAGAGCGTATGAACACCTCCCCACCAGCCTTGTAGAGGGAGAGAATGTCAAAGGTGGGGAGTATCAGGAAAACCCTTGTATTCTGGTTCAGCGGTCAGGTATGTGCCAGGCAAATACCATCTTACCTTCTGGTCCTACAGATGTCCATGGATGGGCTGTTTTTAGTTTCAGTTTTCCAGTAGAATACTGTGTTTTCCTTTTTTTCCTTAACCTTCTGGAAATGAAACTATAATCTGTCATCATTAGTCCTCATTCTGTTTTCTACTTTAAGTCCAGAGTACTTATTTACATATTTAACCAAAGGAAAATATTGACTTCTTAGAAAAAGGTCAGACTTTTTACTTTGGGAATTATGGAAATTTTCATATTATGATGGATAGTTACATATACGCACTAAATAGAGAGAATCCCTACATACTCACCACTTGGCTTTAATAATTATTCAACTCATGGCCAGTCTTGTTTCATCTGTACCAGAGGTTGGCAAGCTATGAGCCCGTGGACGAAATCCGACCTCTACCTGTCTTTCTAAATAAAGTTTTATTGGAATACAGACATACTCATTTGTTTAGACTTACAGTCTACGGTTGGTTTTCATGCTCAACGGCAGAGTTGAGTAATTGCAACATAGACTGTATAGCCGCCAAGCCTAAAATATTTACTTTGTAGCCCTTTCTAGAAAAAATTTGCCAACTCCTGATCTGTAATCCTCACCTGGCCCTCTCCCCCTTTCTTAGATCATTTTGAGGCAAACCCCAGGCATCATATAATTTTATCCATATTTTGGTATGTGTGTCTAAAAGATGTTCTCTTATTAAAAACAAAACCACTGCATTGTTAACAATATTTCCTTGCTGTCATTGAATACCCAGTCAATAGTCAAATTTCTTCAGTGTCTTGCAAATTAATCACTGATTTTTAACAGGATGCATGTTATACTGTAGTTTTTATGTTGACAGCCCATCTATTTAAAAGCAGCATTTCCTCTGAAACCCATGATACATTATATGTTAATTAATTGAATTAAAATAATTAAAAAATATAAAAGCAGCGTTAACTCTAGAAGTGCTCTGGTACTGCCTCTTACCCCCTCTGGTCTATAAGTTATGTAGGCCTTGATCTCATGAACATTTGGATGGAATCTAAATGAAGATACTTAATGGTGTCTTCTGAAGATGGCCGAGGATTGATTTTTCTTTAATTGTTGAAGTGTGGGACCCTACATCCAGCTTTCTTATTTTCAGGACAGTTTTGATGTTTTATTGGTGGATGGCTTAGCTCACATAGCCTATTCTTTTTTTTTTTTTTTTTTTAAGGATTTTATTTATTTATTTGACAGAGAGAGAGAGTACAAGCAGGGGGAGCAGCACAGGGGGAGGGAGAAGCAGGCTCCCTGCAGAGCAGGAATCCTGATGTGGGGCTCGATCCCAGGACCCTGGGATCACGACCTGAGCTGAAGGCAGACACATAACCAGCTGAACCAACCAGGCACCTGTAGTCTGTTAGTTCTCACTGAGTTTTAGTCGCAGAACTCTGAGGCCCTGGCAGGTACTTCTGCACTGTAACAGGGAGCCCAGAGGGAGCAGACTGCTTCAGCTCTCATCGCTCACTAGTGGGAGAAGTTCCACCCCAGGGGAGTATTACCATGCACACAGCATACTTGAAACTGCAGATGGAGCCATTATCTCAGCAAACCTAGTCACCGAGGACTGAGATTGAGCCAAAGGATTCACTTTATCATGGCCACCCCCTTCTGTCAGAGCCAGGGAATGCTTATATGAGAAATGGTCATTTTGTTTTTTAAGGATTTTATTTATTTGAGAGAGAGAGAGAGAAAGCATGCATGAGCGCATGAGCAGGGGGAGTGGAAGAGGGAGAGGGAAAAGCAGACTCCCCCCTGTGCAGGGAGCCCAACAGTGAATGGGGCTCAGTCCCAGGATCCCAAGACCATGACCTGAGCCGAAGGCAGATTCTTAACTGACTGAGCCACCCAAGTGCCCTGAAATGGTCATTTTTTATCTAGGAACAAAAAGTATTGGCCCTGTTAACTAAAGGTGAATGTAGTAATTTGCTCTTAGGTGGTGCTCAGACCACCTGCAGAGGGGAGCAGGGAGAGGGGTCTCCATAGAGCACGGTGTAGGGGAGTCCTCTTGGAGGGAGGTGGCTCATCTTGCAGGAAATGCTGGAGCTGAACTTCAGTAACAAGAGGAAGTTGATCCAGGTTTGGGGAAGAGTGTGAATGTAAAAGATGTCTGTAGGGAATGATTCATGGAGCAGTTTTGCTGGCGTGGAAGGTTTATGTGAAACAAAGTTGCTCAGAGTGTGTCTAGCAAGGCACCTGGGTGCGGTGGACATGCTTGCTGGAAGCAGAGAGAGTAAAAAGGCCTCCCCCCATTGCTCTGTTTTTATAGATTGTCAATCTTTGTAAGATTTCACCCGAAATCCGGGTAATCTTATGCTGCTTAGAAGTTTGAAGTTCACTAGTGCTGAAGAGTTTCAGTTAAACATGTGGCTTGAACATGTGTTTATTTCCATTCCTTTCTCACAACCCCCTTAAATGGCAATAAAAGTATAATGATAAAGGAATGGAAGAGGAGGAGCAGCATATGGGAGATGGTAATCAAAGTTTAGTTGCTGATAGATAAATGGCAGAGCTGAGAAAACTGAAACCCAAGCTTGCAGAGTGGGTATCCCCCAGGAGACCAGCCAGTTTGCAGCTCGGAGCCCTGGAAAGCTTCAGCAATCAGACATTGGTGTGTGTGTGTGTGTG
>LNAC01000044.1:3515375-3535375 GCA_002007465.1 Ailurus styani | reverse complement strand
ATAAAGTAAGCTAGAGAAAAGAAAGTATTAAAATTATAAGGAAGAAAAAATACAGTTACAGTACTGTAGTATATTTATTGAAAAAAATCCATGTGTAAGTGGACCCCACAGTTCAAACCCTTGCTTATCAAGGGTCAACTATATATAATAGTGGAAGTAAAAATTACAGGATTGAAAGATAATGTTGGAGATAAGAAAATTTAGAGGATGAGTCTAGGAGCTTTAACATCATTCATGAATAGTTCTAGCAAGAACTAGAAATAGAGGATAGGAAATTATCAAAGAGAGAATGAAAGGATTTTGCTGGAATTGAGAGGTAAAATATTCAAATTCAAAGGGCCTTCCAAATGCCCAACCTAGAGAATGGGAAAAGTGACTCCATGGCACATTCTAGTGAAATTTTGGGATGGCAAGAGAACATCTCAGAAGCCCCCAGAAGGTAAAAGTAGGGAACATATCAAGGATGAGGAATCAAGAATGCTGTCTCTTTCCTCAACAGCCGACTAGGGAGCTGGACCCTTAACGTTCTGATGGAAAATTATTTCCTGACTGGAAATCAACTCTTAGTCATCTTAACACTCAACTCTGAGGGTTGAAATTAAGGTATATTTAGTGTTTCAAACAGTTCATTTTGGTGCATTCTTTCTCAGAAGCTACTAGATGATTTGTTCACCAGACAAGAGGAAACCAAGAAAGAAGTCACGAGATGCAGGACATAGGGGACTCCATTCAGGGGCCAAAGACGTTCCCAAGAGGAATGTGAGGGAAGATGGCTCAGGACAGTGAAGTAGAGCTGGCCTGGAGAAACGTGGTGAGGCACATCTAACTGA
Source organism: Ailurus styani (assembly GCA_002007465.1). Lineage (NCBI taxonomy): Eukaryota > Metazoa > Chordata > Mammalia > Carnivora > Ailuridae > Ailurus > Ailurus styani. The sequence continues at coordinate 3,534,545 of LNAC01000044.1, read as the reverse complement.
CACTGAGAGGCCACCTGTGCTATGAGAATCTAGGGGTGCAGTAGTGATAGGCCCTTGAAAACCAAGCAGAATGAAATGCATAGTTCTTTAACTCCAGAAAAAAAGAAAAAGTTGTACAAGTAAGGAAATGTATTTCTAGCATTCTACAAAGTCATAGTACCATAGTACAAACTCTGAATGTTGATTTAATGATGATTTTCTAAATTGGGAGGCTGGGGAGGAGAGGGCACTGTGTGTGTGTGTTGTGGGGTGGGATACAATAACTCAGTGCTCAGCTCCAATAGTGGAAGGTTCACAAGTAATGTCTAATATGACAGAAATCGAGACATAATAGAAGAAGCATGGTATTCAGAAATATGGCTGTAAATAGAAGAAACAGTTGAGAATTGAAAGTTGTTGCTTCTCAGGAGCAGGAATCAGCAATGGGGAGAGGTAGGGAAGGAGATGCTGTTTTTTTATTGTACGTCCTGTAGAACTATTTGTAAAGTATTGATACACGATTCCTTTGCTAAAAAAAGAAAAAGAAAAATCACTAGTTGAGAGGATTTATGAGAAAGGTGGGAAGGTTCTAGTTTGTCGTGAGCCTTGAATACTAGTTCAAGGTTTTGACTCAAGGGTGATAGGGAGTCACTTGAAGTTTTTGAGCAGGAGCATCACACACAAGCGGGGCTGGGTGTGGGGGGGGCACAGTCTGGTGTCCCAAGGGCAGTTATAGGCTGGCTCAGAGCGGGGAGATTTGTTTGGGAATAGTTGGACATAGAAATGGAAAGTCAAGGGCGGGTGACAACACCACAAGAAGGCCTTGGGCTGGATGGTTTACTCACATCAGCGGGAAGGGAAGAGTCAGGAGTGATGGGGTAGCTTCACCCCTGGGAGGAGGACTGGCAGGAGGAACACCGGGGAAGACTCAGGTTTGGGGAGAGACTTGTGGCATTTAGTTGAGTCCAAAGTGACAGTAGGTCATGAAGGCAATGCAGTCTAGCAGGCAGAATTCTGACTCAGTGTGGGCACTGGCCATCAGCCTGGGAACTCCTTGAAGAGAAGCCATTTTTAGAGAGGCTTTGAGTTAAAAGAATCCTTGAAGAGGTGGACAAAGAAAGCCAGTTAGGAAGCTAACCCTGAAAATTGAAGAAGGTACCAGAGGAAAGCATGGTAGTCATGTGAGTAAGATAAGGATTCAGAGAAGATGAAATGAGAAGGTAGTTAGGGAACAAAGACTTCCCAACACATATATTGTAATCCTTATTGGTTCCCTTTGTATTGGGTTAATGCTGTTTTCTTCAGTGGTATCTCTTTCTTATCTTTTTAAGGCCGCTTTGTCCCTGTCCCCCTTTCAAATTTATAATGTACACATCAGGCATACACCAAATTGGGGAGAGTAGTACAATGAATCCCTTGTAACCACCACCTGGTTCTGACGATTAATAACATTTTGTTTCATCTGACCTCCTACTTTTCAGGGGAGGGGACTGATGAATTTTAAAGCAAATCCCAGATGTCATGTTCTTTGAACCATAAATACATCACATACTTCTCTAACAGATAAGGGTTTTTAAAAAAAAGACAAAGCTAGGGGTGCCTCACTGGTTTAGTTGGTAGAGCATGCAGCTCTTAACCTCAGGATCATGAGTTTGAGCCCCACGTTGGGCGTAGAGATTACTTTAAAAACAGAAAAGCGAAACTAAAATACCATTATCCCACCCAACAAAATTAACAGTATTTCCTTACTTCATGTCATACCCAATCTGTGTTCCATTTTCCCCAATCGTCTTAAAAATGTTTTTACAGTTTGATTTGTTTGAGTCAGATTCAAACTCAAGACCATCACGTTACTTTCGGCTGATATGTCTCTTAAGTCTCTCTTAATCTATAAGTCCCTCACCCTTTCTTATTTTTTTTTGACCATTTATTTCTTGAAGATCATTGGCATTTGCTCTGTAGAATTTCTCATATTCTGAATGTGACTGGTGTGACATTGAGGTGTTGGGTAACATGCTCTTTTATCTCTTGTCTTCCCTGTAACTGGTAGTTAGATATGGAGGCTTGATTAGATTCAATTTCACTTTTTAAAATTGAAGTATGATTTACATACAATAAGATATATAGATCTCAGGTACATAGTTGGTTGACTTCTGACAAATGCATATATTCGTGTAACCTGTACTCAGCAAGAATGTTAAAGCATTTCCATCATTCCACAAAGTTCCTTCTCTTACTTTCTTTTGATCACTTCTTCCCTCAGTGTATGCAAATCAAGTTATATCTACCAAGCACAGATGAAGATTTTTACCATCTGTTCTAGCCTTGCCTTGCCCATGGGTATTTTAGGTGTTTCAGTACTTTAGTAAGGTTGCTTTCTCACTAAAAATAATGTAGAGAATCCTGCTGTTGTTCATATCAACTCTTCTTCTCATGACCATGCAACATGTTTTCACTGGCACTTTATATCAGGATGATTTCTGTTGCAAGTAACAAAAATTGGGATCCAAGTTGGCTTAAATAACGAAGAGAATTCACTGGCTAATGTAACTGAAAGTTCTAGATGTAGTTCCTGGTTTTAAGTGAAGCCTGATCTGGTGACTCAACAGTATCACTAAAGGGCTGGTTTTTGTTTTGTTTTGTTTTTCTACTCTGCCATCTATTGGGTCAACTTCATATTGTATGTGGGTCCAAGATGGCAGCCAGTGCCTCCTAGGACTACATGCTTTCTCAATCCTATCTGGCAAGGAAGAGAGACTATATTTTTCCAAGAACTCCTAGCAAGGACGTGAGATTTGTCTTGATTAAGCTCAAAATAGGTCACATGCCCACTCCTAATCCAGTCAGCTCTTCACCTCTGCACTTGGGAGTAAAGTCAGCTTCCCCAGAACAACGTGGATCTCCTAAATGGAAATCAGAGCTAATGGTGAAGAGGGGTTGGTAGCTGCAGAGGTGGCCCCAAATGACTGCTTTAATCATGTAAGCCCCAGAAGCCTCCGTGACTGGGGCTTGCCTGGCCAGGCTCCCATGCCAGACACCATGCTTAACCCTCTCTCAATCCTTCCTTGCCAGCCATCCTGGGATTTCTCTGGAATTTGAGGGTGGGGGTGGCTGATCTCTCTATTCATTCTGAGCTTAATGTTTCCAGCTGGGAAAAGCGCACAGACCCCCGAGGCAGGTTTTACTATGTGGATCACAACACTCGGACCACCACCTGGCAGCGCCCCACAGCCGAGTACGTGCGGAACTACGAGCAGTGGCAGTCCCAGCGCAATCAGCTCCAGGGCGCCATGCAGCACTTCAGCCAAAGATTCCTCTACCAGGTGAGAGGGCAGGGGCTCGCCCTGCGGCCGTGGAGCCTTCCGGCGCCAGAGAACGTGCCACCTCACACAGTAGCCGTTGACCTGTTTGGTGAGCGGGGAAACCGTGGCTGGAAACATCAGTGCTCTGGAGGTTTTACGCATCGCTGTGAAATTCCTCAAATTCTAGTATTTCTAATTTAGTAACTCAGTGTCTAGCCTCTGTGTTTAAGGATTTGCGATATCTTAAACCGAATTTACCATCTTTCTTCCAAGACTGGATTTCTTTTCTGGCCCCTCCTTCTAAGCCCATTTATTTTCATTTCAAACCTGAAGGTCAGCTGTGACCTCTCCATACCTGTTCTTTTCAGAACAAAACAGCCACCCAAATCCTTTTCATAGCTGCTGCTGTTTTTCTTTAGATCTTATTCGACAGAGTCTCAAGGATAAAGGGACCTTTAAAATTGATCTGAATCAGGGCTTGGCAAACTGTGGTCCGTGGGCCAAACTGGCCCACACTTTGTTTTGTAAATAAAGTTTTATTGGCACGGAAGCACGCCCAGTAGTTTAGGTATTGACTCTGGCTCCTTTTACGTTGTAACAGCAGAGTTGAGTAGTTACAGCAGAGACCATATAGCCTATAAAGCCTAAAATATTTACTCTCTGGCCCGTAGAAGAAAAAGTTTACTGACCCTTGGTCTGGTTCAACTTCCTTCTGTCCGATTCCTGATTTTTCTCCATCCCTCCCAACTGAACAGTTAGGGCAGCCTCTGAATTGTTCTGTCTGTTGGCTTTGCTCTCTTCTCCAGTTGGTACTGCCTGTTCTCAGCAGAGCAGTCTTCAAATGTCATTGTCACTTGATCACTTTTTAAAAGTCACTGTGAAGGGTTTAAGGAAGAGGGGCTTTTTCTCGGCATTTATCACTGCCGTTATAATCACTGACTCGAAGCTTTCTGTAGTCATTATCTACAGAACAGCATTTAAATTTCCTGTCTAGAATTCAGAGTGCTGTGGTTCCAGATTAACTGTCTAATGGCCTCTTGTACTGTGTCCCTTCAGGAACCCTCCCAGCCTCACCTTCCATCCATCGGAGCCTCCACCAGTGACCTGTTGGCTGGGGGGAACCCAGGCACACAGCCTCTTGGGTAGGGATGGGGGATTCCCAAACTGGAACTCTGCATATTCTCAGGGCACTTTGAACGTGAAGCTTGGGATCTGTGCTAGAATCCCTACAGAAGGTGGTGGCTTAGAAGCTGGAAACTTTTTGACCTGGTTCATGACATTGAATCACCACGTTTAGTCAACAGTGTTTCTATTTGACATAAACTCTAAGCCTGCAACAGTGCCTTTCTAAATTAGAAACTTGGCCTAGTTAGATGCTCAGAAAATCTTTAATTCCGTTTAACCAAGTAGCATTCCTTATCAGCTTTGTCTTTGTTTGCAGCTTTTTCTCTGCTAACCCAAGGCAGGAGCCACACCAGCAACCATAAGGGATGCGGCCATCTCCCTGGGCTGGCCTGCTTCCTCTTCTGTCTGTGTGGCCTGATGCTCATCATAGAGCGAATAAACTGATGAGGAACCTCAGTTTCCCTAGTGTGGATGTACAGAAAGCACGAAGTTTGTCACATCACGTTGTGTTGAGGTCAACTGTAACACCTGACTCTAATCCATGCCCTCGGGGTTCTTAGGCCCTGCCTTGCACTCCACAGCCCCTTTCACACTTGCCTGGCATCTACTTCGGGCACATTGCAAAACTGGATGGGATCAGTCATTCTCTGCATTTCAGAAGTCTTTCCTCAGAGTGAGGGCCCAAAGGCTTTACCTGCTCTTTTCTTGAGTGGTTGTGGCTGCAAAACTAGGAAGGTCTGGGCATCTCTATCCTTTGACTTAGAGACAAGAACAAGTTCTAGAAGTCTCACAGTCATTTTGTTTCCCTGCTTACTCAGCTTCCCTAATTTAAAAAAAAAAAAAATCTCTTAAAGGAATCTTTTTTTTTCTCTACACTGCACCAAGTGTGTTCTGCCGGTTGACTGAGATGTTTGGTGTGTGAAAGGGCAGGTTCTAGAGGTTGCACTCACTTGGTCTTTTGGAACATCCATTTCCATCCATTTCTCTGGCCCGCCTCTGTCACTCTCGCAGTGTCATTCTGGGCACACAGAGGTAGAACTTGGCCTTGGAGGGTCTCCTTTTTTTTTTCCCCTGAGTACTCTAACCTGGTTTTCCCAGCTTGGCTAGGGATTCAGGAGGTTCTGGATGGAGGTGATTGTTCCTTTTTCTCTCTGAAACAAGATTCATATTGAAAAACGTGTTAGGAATCTTTCTGGGTCAGCTTTCAATGTCTCTCTGTTGACTTCCCTCTCCCCTGGATTTGCTTTGCCCCTCGTTTGCTACGGTGCCATGTCCTGGTTACAAGTAAGAAGAGTCGCTTTCATACGGTTATTTTGGGGTTTGGCCTCGGCCCAGGGTTTGACTCGGAAGACTTAAGAGCTGATACTGTACCAGCGGCTTCCCCTCCTCCTCCTCTTGCTGGGCTGAAACCAAGACTTCGTTCTTCTTCACTTGCTCTAGAGAGAACATGAATGCAGTTCAAGATGGAAGCCGGGGGAACCCTACGTCACAGTTTCCCACAGTTCCTTCCTGCCCTCTTGCCTCATCACCCACGTTTTTCGTTTTCTCTTATGGTTTCCTCATTTCTGACATGCTTCCATTTCTTGATACCCCCGCGTGCCTTTGTTTCTTGTGAACATCACACACATACTTGCATTTTGCCCTCACAGCTTCGCCGTGCCCGCTCTTCTGTGATCCTGCTGTGGTCCCACGGGGATGCCCACCCATTCATGTGCATTGCGCCTACTGCTTTCTGAGAGACTCTCGTTACCCCCGCTTTGGTCCTCCCTTAAGAACTAAAGGAGGTAGCGGTAGCCAGTATCTGCAGGCCTGAACAGGATCATTCTGTGGCTCCTAATGTGTGGATGCCAAATTGCATTCTTCAGAAACAGACAACTCTCATTTCTTACTCTGCAGAGAGCCCCTTGGATTGAACTCTTAAACACCTGGGTTTTGTTCTGCACTCGTGGGGCGGATCCTGAAAAAAAAGGAGCCTGCCTTCCATACAGTAACCTTTATGCCCTTCCCAGAGCCTTTCTTGCCCTCGGCTGTATTTGCTAGACATTCTTCATTTCTGAGTTTGTATCTCAAAATATTACTGGAACTTAGTGCTTAGTCCCTGAGGGAATTGAACTCAACGTGAGCTGTCTGGCTCGAGGCCTGAACCTCAGATGTCCCAACCGAGGGACACTTACCAGGAAAATGATTGAATAGTGTTGCTTTCTATTGCTACTAGTGAAGGAAACTGTCTTGTTACTTAGAGTCACCTGCACATCCCAGGATCTTTCTTCTGACTGTAATCCCTCCATGCCCCCTTCTCTGTGTTTCTCTGGCTGTGCTCCAAGCAATACTTAGGATCGCTCATTTTAGGGGAAATGTGGGAGAAGAGACGGGGCAGTTGGTTGACTTACTGGAGATGTGGGGTTTTGGTTTTCTGACCATGATGTGTAGCTCTTATTTTTTTGTTTCTCTTCGGCTTCTTTCTGTCTACTTCCTTTTCTTATTTTTCAAGTTGTACTCTGTACATTAGGGAAGAATGTCCAAAGTAGTTAAGTGTTATGGTTTAACTGCAAGCAGTCAGATTGTTCTGAGTGTCTGCTTTCATTGACTCCTTCTCATCCATTGTTCATGCTTCTCAATTTCTGGTCACTTTCCCTTCCCTCTTGCTTCCTCTTCTGTTCCCCTTTTCACAGGTTTTCGGGGAGGGGTGTGGATCTGATAGAATGAGAATAGGACAACCATAAGGAATTAAAAAAAACAACAACAACAGTACAATGAAAGAGAGCCAACATTGTATGAAGTTTAAAAAAAAGCAAGGATCACGAAAAGGGTTGGATCACCTGGGTGGCTTAATCAGTTAAGCGTCCAACTCAATCTCAGCTCAGGTCTTGATCTCAGGGTTGGGAGTTCAAGTCCCGAATTGGGTTCCATGCTAGGTGTGGAGCCTACTTTAAAAAAAAAAAAAAAGAAAGAAAGTAAAAGACAAGAGATGATAATTTTTTAATTCTCTTCCCTGTACTTTGTGTACAAGTCATAGTTGATTTTGATGAATAATAGAAATCCACTTAGCTAAACTTAAGCAGAAAAGGAACTTACCAGATGGGAATGGGGTAGTTCATAGAATGAACAGGACGATGAAGAACCAAGCTCTGGCAGAAACCAGGGGTAGGCTAGGCAAAGGAATAGTTTGTGCAGGACATTGCCTGCTGTGCTGCCACTGAACACCGTTGCTCCCGCGGACGGTGACTCTACTGCAGTACAGAGTCACTGCCGGAAGACCTCGTGCTTTCCTGCCGGTCCCCGGAAGTTCAGAGTGGGAGCATCTGATCGGCTGTTCTTTAAGTCATGTGCCTGCACTGTAGGTGCCATGGTGTTGGAAAAGGAAATGTTTGCTAGCTGATAAATATTTTTTGGTTTCTAGTTCAATGCAGGTCACAGAGGCTGTCAGTAAAGATGGTTTGGTGAGTTGTTCTGTCAAGTTATGCAAAAGATGACTATTAGTCCACTGAAGCTCAGTTGGTACCAGTTGGGAGCTAATTTCCCACTGGAGCCTGTGACTGCTGTATGGATTATCCACTCATTCCAAAAAAAAAAAAAAAGACTTGCAGCAAACAGTTTTGCTGTGAATGCTGCTTTTACTTTTTTAAAATGACCTTTTCTGTATTTCTCCCCTTTTGCTACAGCTCATTACCCTCTGAGTTCTATTTGGCTTCATTATCTGAAACGCACACGTATTTCACGAGTTAGTTCCTTTCCTTCTGTAACTGAATGCTTTTATAGCTACTGCTCTTCTGTGTTAACAAGGTTGGAGGAACTTGGGTTTTATGAGCTGCTGCACCCCACCCCTACCCCCCACACTCTCACCAAAATGACCTCTGGGAGATGTCACATTTGGGAGCTCTCTTTCAGTAGCCATCTGACAAATCTGAATGGGGATGGAAGTTTGAGCACGTCCTCCAGGACAACGGCAGTGGGGGCCCTAAATCGAGCACAGCCCAGCTTCCCACACCTTCGTGCAGTTTCATTCTGCTGGGCAGGAGGCCCTTTGCTGAAAGGGGGCTCTGTCCCATCAAGGAACCTATGGTTTCAAGACTTAAACATCTTTGTTGGAACTTGCTTTGGAAGAGTTGCCTGTGCTGCCACCTTGGAAAGAAAGTTTCTCTGTCCTTTCAGCTGGGGGCGGAGGGCCGCCTGTGAAGGGTTGGGGGGGTGGGGTGTGCGCTGGCAGTTGAGTTCCACCAATGTTTTCTCAAGCCGAGACTGAGCCCCATTCATCGTCCTGCCCGTGTGTGGCTCCGTTGCCCCCAGACAGAGCTGGCCGGGCAGCCCAAAGTCTGCACTGAGAACTTGATCCCTTCATGCAACGATTAAGTTTTAGTAAGTGAAATAAAAATGCTTCAGCAAAAAAGAAAAGAAAAGAAAAAAAGCAAGCAAATGTGGAACAACGGAACAGTACTTGTTTTATTTAACCATGAAGAGTTTTTGACAGCAGCCCCCTTCCCTGCAGGATATGAGAACTCTCGGTCCACTGCAGCCCTGCCCCAGGGATCTCCTAGCAGAATTAGGCTGGGGGTTGGGGGTTCAAATGTAAACAGTGACCCTGAAGGCCTGGAGTCTGCTCCCCCTTCTTTCTCCTGTCTCTCCTGCTTGCTTGCCACCTCGCCCCACCTCCCCAGACAGGCACACACAGAACACTGAGCAACTTCAGGTTCAGGCTGGAGGAGAATAAAGGTGCTTTGTGAAGGGAAGCAAAAACATTCCTGGGGGAGGTGAGGGGCCTGGGGCATGAATGTGCCCTCAGTCTGGGCCGGGTCTGCACACCACGGCTGGCTGCCGGGAGGCTGCTCCCTCTCCCAGCGCACCCAGGAGGGAGGTGGAGGGAGGAGGGCCCAGCCCCCAGCCAGGAAGCTCTGGGCGTGGGCAGGGCTTGTGGGAATGATTTCATTGGAAAGGCCTGCGATATTTTTTCCCCTCCCGTGTGTGGTTCTTGGAGAAAGTTGGAGGTGGTGGTGATTTCAGTCGCCCCTGCTGCCGGGAGCAGGATCCGAGAGCAGAGGCACTGGCCGAGCCTGCGGGGCAGTCGGCGCCGGGCCCTCCTGTCATGCCTGGGGCCAGCCCTCTGCCTCTACAGCCCTGGCCCACCTTCTTCTGCACGCATCTTCCTCCCCCTCGCTCCACCCGCTCCACAACCTGTCGGGGCCTTCCGTGGGGGGGGTTCTTTCTCGGTTTTTCTTTTTTGAGAAAAACTTCTGAGAGGCGCAGATGTCACCTCAGGCCCCACTGTAGCCTGTACCAAGTGCTCAAATGTGGAAATGAGTCCTTGGCCTTTTTATTTTTATCGGTCAATTTATTTTTAAACCGGCGGCTTTTTTTTTAACCTCTGTGTTCTGCTGTGTTTCTTGTGTTTAGTCTTCAAGTACTTCGACTGACCATGACCCACTGGGCCCCCTCCCTCCTGGCTGGGGTAAGTACCGAGTTCTTCTGTGTCCTCAGCCATCTGTCCGCTGATGCTCCGCTGTGCTCTGTCGTCTTTCCCTGAGAGTCTTCCTCAGTTTCCCATCTCGAGTCTCACCAGCACGCTCTGTGGGGAGGCCCAGCCGGAGCGGTTACAGGTGTTGGAGCCGGAAGGTTGGGAAAGCAATGCACCCCTGGAGCATTCACCTGCCATGGCTGAAGCAGCGTGTGACCCTGTGGACAGAGTCCCTGGGCAGCCATGGGACTGTTGGGTTTTGGTCCTGACCTTGAACTGTCTACCCAACTGTGCATCCTGTCATTGACTAAGACACTGGCTTACTCGCTGGTGCATTGGTTTCAGGTCTGTGGCTGTGTGATTGGAAGGAGCCACCTCACCAAACCTTTCTTTGCAGCTGAGATGTTGGAGGACTTCAGCCTAATTTAGACTAAAGAAAGCCACCCTTTTCTTTGTGACACAGTTGTGAGAGAGGCCAGAGGGAAGCCGATGAGAGAGTTGAGCGCCGGGCGGCAAGTCAGTGAAAGCACATTGTTGCTGGTTAATAGTACCATGCTGGATTCTCCTCGTCATGGGAGAATCTTAGGTCTGGGCTCTGATGTGCCAATAATGAGTTAGAAGGATGGACATCCATGACTTGGGAGAGATTATGGGCTTTGTGGCTATTCCAGGAAGGTGTGGTCGTGCAAAAAGGGGTCACTCGAGATGGTGAGACTCAGCGCATCCTGCAGCTCTGAGCTGGGGCACAGCAAGAGTCCCTGGGGGTGGAAGAGGGTGGTTTTTGCCGGAATCGGCAGGTGTTGGATACATTAAATTGGTTGGGCTGGTGGAGGACAGTGAACGCTGGTTTGGTGCTGTGCACATGTGGTATCAAATCAGGCAGGGGCTTGCTCCCCCATAAAGATGGAGAAGCGGACGACGATAGGATGAACACGACCTGGAAAAGTATGGCTTTTGTGCTGGAACCCCTGGTGGAGACACACTACTTCCTGGTAGTAATTTACCGGGTTGCTTCACCCCCCCTTGGGCCCACAGGATGTCCTAGTGAATTACCACTGTATTCCAGAGCTCTGGAAGGACCTCGTAGACCTTCATGGGGGGCATATGGGTTAATGGGGCCTCCAGACAGTTCTTGATGTTTAGCTAGGGAATCCCTTAGGCACATAGATCATCCACCTGACTCTTTGAACTGATGGGAGGTCCCTGGTATCTCAGAGACCAGCAGCCAGTCATGTATGAGGAGTCGAGCACAGGATCCCTGGCCAGGCAGGGGAGAATGCATCTGATTAAGCAAGAATCCGTGACGTTGTTTGGCAGCCAGTAGACGCTGTGACCTGGAGTCAGGGACCTGGAGTTGTTCCTGGATCTATAGAGTCAAATGCTTGATTTCTGTACCGGTTCTGCTTCGTGATGGTCACCAAGTAAGAGCAGCTCTAGCACTTCGAAAAGAGCTCCCAGAAGTCAAGTGTGAAATGTCTGAGATGGGAAGAGGAGCCATGGTCAGAGTCAGTGGCGTTTACATGTGATCAGGAAAAACACAAGATTCTATTGGTATGAAACTGAGAAAAAAGAACATCTGGCCAAGGGCCAGGGAACCTTCCTAATCAGATCCTTTGGGCTCTGTGTTGGCTCTTTCAGGGCCGGGCCGGGACAGGGCCACCTTCCCAAGGAGAGTTCAGAGTGAACAGAAAGAGCAGCAGAGCCAAGTGAGAATGCATTTAGTGGGAGCCTGCGATCCAATCTCCTGGGCTCTCCTGCTCTCCATCCTAGGGCCCTTTCTGCTCCTCCAGGAGAGAGACCATGGTTCTCCCTACACCCAGGGGTCAGGACACCTCGGGTTTAGATCCATATCTCTTCAGCTGCCCTGACCCTGGGCACATGACTAAATGCTTCCAAGTCTGTTTCTTCCTAAGGAAGCAAACTAGATGCTCGCTAGGGGAGCTTTCCCAGCTTCAGCAAATTTGCCAGTCGCCAGATTATGAAACTGTATGCAGTGAGGCAGTTCCAGTAGCACCCTCCCACCCCCCGCAACAGCGAGTGCATAGGCCCCAGGCTGGCTGGACAGATCCTCCGGCCTGATGATTAGCATTGGCTTTGGCCCTTGGCCAGGCAGACACAGAGGATGTAGTTCAAAGCAGAAGCTTCTGGGCTGGGAGCGGCTTCTCCTGTTCTTCAGAACCTTCTTGGGAAGCCTGCCTTCTGTGGGGCAGTCCCATAAACTGAGCGGAGGTGATGGTAGCTCGGTCGCATCTTCTTTTCTTTCTTTCCATTTGTCTGTGTTTTAAAAATTTCACACACATAATGGATAACATGTAAGGCAGAGAGAGATCAAGACCCGGGGTTGATCCTGGGAACATTGCAGCCTGAGTGGAGAGGAGTGGGCTCCTCAATTCTGTGCTCTTTTTAGCTTTTGGTTTCCCTGTAGCTTCTGGAACTAATTATTTTTATTGCTTTAATTTCACCCTGTCATTGTGAAAGAGGGAGGGCCACTCACATTGTTTGGGGGTCAGAAACATATTTCAAGGCTCAGGAACTTCCTGCAAAAGGTGACCTCTCTTCAGTTCACAGCCTTGCCCCTAGTCTTGCCTGTTGTTCACTTGGACCTGGTGGGGCATCCTTCTCAATGCCTCTCAAAACCCAGAATCACCAGCTAAAGTTGGGTCTGCCCAGACTTCCACCAGTAAGCACCCGAGCCCCAGGAGAGGGGAGAGTAAAGATTGTCCAGAGGACAGAGGCAGCACCCCCAAATACGTGTCTGAGCACCCCCAAATACTGCCCTGGCTCGAAGTGCACACTTAGGTGTAAGAACAAGGTGGGCATTGTAAGTGCCCGTGGCCCCAGGCATTTATCGCACACGTGCAGCATGGTGGTTTTGCTGGGATGTGAGAGTTCTAGAACAAAGCTTGCCTTCATGCAAGGGGACAGAGATAGGGTGGGCGGTAGATAGGTCCTGTGGTACAGAGCGCTGATCAAAAGGATATGAAGGAAATGCAGCCACCCTACAATGGCCCTGTTTGGATGGAGCAGTTGCAGGACCAGTGACCAGCCCGTGATGGACTGGGGTGGGGACCGGGGTTGAGGGGCGGCTGGCTGGGCCTCCACTTTGCGCACAGCTGGATGCAGTTACGCCTCTGGTTTCAGCTGGGGTGCTCCCCCTCCTTGTTGCCACACCGCCCCCTTCCCTCCAACAAATCAACCAACCAAAGGCAGTGCTGGATCTTGAGTTGGAAATGTGTTTATCTTTCCCCCTCTTCCCCAGTAGGGAAAGATTCTCTTTGTCCTTTTTACCAGTGACAGATGTGAATGAGCCAGGCTTTCAGCGGTTAGACTTCTCTAACAGGTCGAGAACGGGGGCAGAAATTTGGACCTGGCGCTCAGGAGGAGGGAGCCAGAGGGGAGTGGACATGCACTCAGATCTTTCAAGCCGATTGTCTTCTTTTCTTTCTTCTCCCATGGCAGAGAAGAGACAGGACAATGGACGGGTGTATTACGTGAACCACAACACACGCACTACCCAGTGGGAGGACCCTCGGACCCAGGGGTAAGGACTCGGGCCGGGGAGGGGGGCCCATGTAGTTCCAGTGCTGGCCAAGTGCCCTGGACTGCGTTGGTCCTCTGTGGTCAATATTCTGAGATCTTCAGCCACACACAAGTGCCCCAAGACCCTTACCGTATAGTGTTTGCCTAATGAGACTTGAACGTGGCTTCTTAAATTGACCCTTCCTGAAGGGTAGAGAGCGACCTGACTGGCGGGTGTTGCTGGTCTCTGTGCCACTTGTGCAGGCTACTAATAGGGTGATTTCAAGAGGTTTGAGGGAACCCCTCCATCCCCACGCTCCAGAAGCTAGTCTAGGATAGGGGTGTGTGGAGTCTCAGGATTGCTGGTTGGCCACTCAGGCCAAAGCCATCCACCCGGAGCTGGTAGATGACCTCTCTCTGCTCCAGAACTGTCCTTGTGACTTGGGTGGTACCAGGTGCCTTTCCTCGGGGCCTGGGTGAAAGCAGAGAGAAAGCAACACCTCAGGAACCCCAGCCTCCTAAGCACTGAGGCCCAGAAGGAGAGCTCGGCTCTTAACTCCTCTCTTCCCGTGCTTCCAGGATGATCCAGGAACCGGCTTTGCCCCCAGGGTGGGAGATGAAGTACACCAGTGAAGGGGTACGCTATTTTGTGGACCACAATACACGCACCACCACCTTTAAGGATCCTCGCCCTGGGTTTGAGTCTGGGTAAGGACTTCCCACAGGTCGCATTAGTATCTGTTCACACAGTCTGGGTTTATCCTTGTCTTGCTCCTCTTACTGCCCTCTGGTGGCTAATTTTGGTGTCACATTAGAGGGGACGGCCGGAGAAGCAGGAGGGCGGGGGAGGAAGGGGTTATCCTGTTTATTCGGAATAGCACTAGTGGTCTTTCTCTAAAAGCAAGAGGTCTGGCTTTATTTCTGGTTTTTCTTTTTACTCTTCAAACCTGTCTACAGGAATGGTGGTCATTTCCTTTTATGCCTGCCTTTCTGGTTTTCAACACAGTATCTGCTTTCCTCAGGGCTAACTTTTGCTAATTTTTGAGAAATCACATGGATTCTAGAACATCTTTCCTCTTCCCAGGACGAAGCAAGGTTCCCCTGGTGCCTATGACCGAAGTTTTCGGTGGAAGTATCACCAGTTCCGTTTCCTCTGTCACGTGAGTTCTGGGACCAGACCTCCCCCAGACGGTGGGGTTAGTCGAGTTACTTTAGCATGATTTCCCAACCTCACAGAGGTGTTGGGATGCCTGCGTCTGAGGTGGGGGCCAGTTACTTGTCCTGCCCCGAGCACTGTCTGACATCGTCTCCAGGCAACCAGCTCCCATGGCTGGGGTACCAGGTTCTCCGCCACTGGCCCAGGGAGACGGGGAAGCCTGTTCATAGAGACAGGACATCTACTGAATAGTGACCACTGAGGTCCTGATTTAGGGTTGGTTTTCTTTCTCTCTTTCTTTTTTAGTCGAATGCCCTCCCCAGCCATGTGAAGATCAGTGTTTCCAGGCAGACGCTTTTCGAGGATTCTTTCCAACAGGTTAGAGAATAATCACGGTGTCTAAGACCCAACAAGCAGAAGGCCCCCTCACACCACCTCATCTCCTATCACGTGGCCTGATAAACCCACATGGTAGAGTTCCCAGGGTGTGGGCCTTGGTGACAAGTCTCTGTGGAAGAGAAGGACTTAGAATTCCCTGCCTCCAGCCCCTGGGCTGCCATGGAATCAGGAGTGGCAGGCAGGCCACGATGCTCTGTCCCCACAGATCATGAACATGAAGCCCTACGACCTGCGCCGCCGGCTCTACATCATCATGCGTGGCGAGGAGGGCCTGGACTACGGAGGCATTGCCAGGTGAGCTCAGCACACCTGGAAGGCTAGGCCGTTTCCCCAGGCTGTAGAGTTCAGGGCCAGAAAGCTGCCTCCCTCTTGCTCAGATCGGTTCCCAGAATTCTCACGCACCTTCAGGAGTGGGCGTGGGTAGGGCCCGTCCACAGTGGACACTGGAGCAGGGTCCTGAGGTCCCCTGGTGGGCTAGGCATTAGTTCTTGAGTTATTGGTCTGTGGAGAGGCTGGGAATTTTAGAGGGAAGGGCTTAAGACAGTGGTGCAAGCTCTCTGTACTTGAACCAGTCTGGCTGCACTTGTGGGCAGTGGTTCAATATTGGTGTCCTGTGGTTTCCGTTAAAAATTGACCCTGGGCTTGTCTTCTTTGAGGCAGCTGGGGCAGGTTGAACCTGGTGTGTTGCCGTGTGCCTGACACATATAAGTTGTGTCACCATCCAGAGGGCCTCGATCAATGATCAGCTACATGTCATGTGCATAGAGTCAATAAAGCTAAAATGGCTGATGTACCCATAAAAAGAGCCTAAAGCATTGTCTTGCCCTCACCCTAGCCTACCTACAAAAGCTAACAGACTTTCTGACAGAATGTTGCCTTGGATCATGGGGCTGACGTCTCTGGCAGGGAGAAGGAGCACCTTGGCCTGCGGTGACTGCTCAGCTCACTGACCTCTCGTGGTGTTGGGGACATCTTCTGTCTTGGTGTTGGGTTCACCTGTTTCTGGTCCTCTGTTTGCTGGTGGCGCTGCCCTCCTTGTTGGCTCCTGTGGATCAATTGCTCTTTTTCTGTGGTGACCATGGTGACCTTCTCTCCAGGCTCTGCTTGGTGGTGTGGCTCCCACCCCGTGTGTGTCTGTCTCTCTGTGTCCTGCCAGTGGTTTTACCCTATGGTAGGTTACGTCATGCTGTTCTACCACAGGGTAGAACCACGGACAGGATACCGAGGCACCCTCTGCATCGAAGGACTCCTCGTCTGCCTGGCCACAAGCAGCCAGGGACTGGCCCCCTTGGGATGTCCCCCTGCTGGTTTAGCTCAAGCCTGAAAGGACCCTGAATTCTAGCTTGAGGCTTGTTACCTAGGCCACAAAGAGATGCCAAGGCATGGGTGTTGGTTCAGACAAATGCGTGGAAGTGTGGGAAAGGGTATGGTGATGGGGTTTGGGATGAGGGGAGGGCAAAGAGCGAGGGAAATGAGATACCTTTTGTATAGCTAATGGGAGTGAGGTTTAAAAATCCAGAGGCAGCATGGATTACAGAGTTTTCATGCATCAGGACCTAGGAGTGTGTTACTGTGTATTCATTTCATGCTGCCTTCTCAGGGTGGAAACGGGGCTGTTTTCTATAGCACCTCTGCAAGATTTAAAAAAAGATGCCCTTTCTCAAGACACTTCCATGTTGGGAAATGGTCATGATACTTAGGTTTTATCAGAAAAAAACCATGTTGACTGCTGTATGCAGGAAAATTGTCGTAATAAATGTGCAAATCTAGATATTTTAACATAGTGCTCTTGTACAGTGCACAACCTACACAACTGTGCATGGTGGCCTCAGGGTACCAAAAGCTCCTTTGCCATCAGCCATACTGGATATCGGATATAAAGTCCTGGAATGCATCATCGGGGAGCCCAGAGATATGCACGCAGGCTTTCCTGAGCACTGTCCACAAGTGCAGTTGTCCTGGTTCACCCTTGCTCACTGACCAGCTTTTAACACAGTTATATGAGGTGTTCATCCCAGTGGGGTTCGACTCCCAGGGACCCATGTCTCCAGACTCGCTGAAACAGGATAGCAGAAGAGAGTCCCATTTCCAGTGCAGGTGTGCAGGAAAGGATCCATTACTCTTGTTTTTCTCTGTCTTCTCTCATAGGGAGTGGTTTTTCCTCCTGTCCCATGAGGTGCTCAACCCCATGTATTGTTTATTTGAATATGCCGGGAAGAACAATTACTGCCTGCAGATCAACCCTGCCTCCTCCATCAACCCTGACCACCTCACCTACTTCCGCTTTATTGGCAGATTCATCGCTATGGTAAGATGCATTGCTGTGAGATCTCTAGAGAGGGCAGCAGCCGAGGAGGCCGGATGTACCAACAGCAACCTGCAGTGGGTGCCCCATCTCTGAGCCCCACACTCCTCACAGAATGTCTAACAGGAGATAGAAAACGCTGGAGAGAGTTCTGGAGATAGTTCAGAGCTCTCTCAGGGGCACCCCCAGGGGCTTTGAGAGGGTTTTCTTGTGTTGATTTGTGTGGGACTCGTCGAGGGGTAGCCCGGGGTTTCTGGACCATGGACATCACTTAACTTTTCAGTGTGCAGCCTGTCAAGGATGTTGGCATGACAAACGCTGCCCACTTGCTGTCTTTCTTGCAGGGGGAGGGGAGATGCAGGGTGGGGTACCACCATTTGTCACAGTCCTCGGGTAAGAGTGTTAGCGAATGTCTGCCTGAGATAGTTGGGCCTTCTGGAAGGGGATTTGGAATCAACATTAACTTAGAAGAGAGCCCTGGTAGACCAGCTGGTCAGGCCATAGGAGGCATCATCAGGGACTGGGTGAAGAGTCGGGAAAGCAGAGTCACGGTACCTGTTTTTATCTAGAAAGAAGAACACAGTGTGACTAGGGGAGGGGTCGTGTCATGTGCATCCTGTTGAGTGTCTCGTGAGGGTAGAGGACCAGGATTGAGAAAGGGGAGCCCATGGTAGCCACAGTCCTTCTGCCCTATTTGGTAGTTTGAGATGTTTCATTGCTAATTTTCCTTTGCTTCTTCCTAACTTCCTCAATACTCTGCCCGCGAGAACCCAAGAGCCATGACTAAATATGTCCCTTCCCCTTGTCTGGAAGTTCTTGGCCAAGGTGCTGGGCTCAGGAAGTGGGCACATTCTTCCCAGGTCTAGAGACCCGCCTGGCCCAGCAGCCGACAGGACAGACCAGTAAAACCCTAGACTATTACTCACCACTGGCCCGCCAGCTCTCGCCGTCCACAGCGTCTGCATTATTTTTGGCTGCCTCTGCCGCCCCGTTCGGAGCGTCAGTGAGTCAGGGCTGCCACCTGGGGTTGTGCTGTCCGTGAGCGTGGGGCAGATCTCGGCTAGAGCAGGGAGCTGGCGGGCAAGTGTGCCGGGCAGGCAGTGCGTTCCTAAGTAGGCCGGTTCTGCTTGCCCCGGTGGTCTGCAGGTGTGAGGAGAGTCTGTCCCAAGGTCACAGTCGCTCTTGGGGAGAAAGGGTAAGTAGCAGTAGTTGGGCTTTGGTGTGGAGCATCCAAGAGTCTGCTTCAGGCAGTGCCTTAAGAAGACCAAAGCCTTTTGCCGTGTCTCTTCTTCCTCAGGCTCTGTACCATGGAAAGTTCATTGACACAGGCTTCACCCTCCCCTTCTATAAGCGGATGCTCAACAAGAGACCAACCCTGAAGGACCTGGAATCTATCGACCCCGAATTCTACAACTCTATTGTCTGGATCAAGTGAGTCCTCTCCCTTGTGCCATGCTGGGAGGAGAGGGGGTCTCTGATTGGGGAGTAGGCATTGCTGCCCTTTATTTTCTCTGCCAGAGTGGCTCTGAGCTCAGATGGGCTTTAGAAGTGCCTGTGGAGATGCCCAGCTCCTAGGTTTCCCTGTAGGGCAGCTCCAGAATTCTCGCCATGCCTCAGGGAGAGGTCCCAGGTGCTGTTCTGGGTCAAGGCCGTGAGTCCTAGCATCCCATGAGCACCAAAGTGAGGGACAGAGCAGGATGAGGGGCGATGCTTCTAAGGTAAAACTCTTCCCTCTTGGTCTCTCGTGCCTCCAGAGAGAACAACCTGGAAGAGTGTGGTCTAGAGCTGTACTTTATCCAGGACATGGAGATCCTGGGCAAGGTGACAACCCACGAGCTCAAGGAAGGTGGTGAGAGCATCCGAGTGACAGAGGAGAACAAGGACGAATACATCATGTGAGCCTTAAGTGCTAGGGAGGCGGGGGCGGGGGGGGGGG
>LNAC01000044.1:3371455-3515070 GCA_002007465.1 Ailurus styani | reverse complement strand
GGGTGGGGGAGGTGACGGGGGGAGGGGAGCAGAGCCACCGTTTTCTCCTGGGTACCCTGCCTCCAGGCCCCCAAAGCATTTCACCAGGGATCACAGGCTCCCATTTAGCATCGGCTCCGGGGCCGGCAGCAGACTGGCTCTGGGTGCGCCCAAGTCACCTCTCAGCCGATTCGTCGTTGCTGTGTGACAGCAGCATCCTGGACAGCCCTGAGCTGGGCCTGAGCTATGGGCCTCAGCTCCCCTGATGGCTGGTCTTCGGTTGCAGGCTGCTGACCGACTGGCGTTTCACCCGGGGCGTGGAAGAGCAGACCAAAGCCTTCTTGGACGGCTTCAACGAGGTGGCCCCCCTGGAGTGGTTGCGCTACTTTGATGAGAAGGAGCTGGAGGTGAGAGCTGAGGTTGCTGGGACCCTGAGCCCCTGCCCCCAGGCCATTCCTACCCTTTGTTGGCAAACCCTGTCTCCAGAGAAACTAGCCAGTAAAACCTCACACTCCCTCCAGACCGAGGCCGTAGGGTAGACATCTATGCTTGGGTTTCTCACACTGTTTCAAGGGGATCCACATTCGAGACTCGTATCCCTCCTATTACTGCTGCCAGCAGAAATCACGGAGATGTTCGGGCTGCTTTCATCTGCTAGTGAGTTGGGAGGGGGCTGGCCCTGGGCCGCTGACACCTGTCCCCCCTGCAGCTCATGCTGTGCGGCATGCAAGAGATAGACATGAGCGACTGGCAGAAGAACACTATCTACCGACACTACACCAAGAACAGCAAGCAGATCCAGTGGTTCTGGCAGGTGGGTCCTGGGGGCCGTCCCAGCGGGGCTGGGGTAAGGGTCTGGGCCGGCTTCAGCAGTCAGCCACAGGAAAGAGACCTGGTTCCATCTCCGGCTCAAGGACGCGTGTTGTGAGGTCACCTCCCTCATCTCTGACGCTCTCCACTTTGTGAAAGGAGAAGAGAAACCCAGCCTTGGGATGAACAGAGCTGTTGCAGCTGGACTGTGGCCAGGGCTCTTTACCAGACACGGCGGTGGTCAGCCTTGGTGGGACGAGGGCGCGCCTGCAGGCAGGAAGGAAAGCTCCCGTCGGTCGTGTGGTTTCCTTCCAGCCGGGGGCCACGGGCCAGCGCGTGCCTGTCTTCAGAGAAACTGAATGATCTCAGAGTCCTGGATGTAATGAGTTGATTCTTTTGTATGTGTAGCCTTGTCGTTCTCATTATGAAGTAGAGTATACTTGAGGAAGAGGAGGTATATAAACATTTCTTTGTGAAGGCAACATCCCATCCCATAAAACTCACCGTGTTAAGCATGTTAAGGTATGATGGTTCATTGGCCTTTTGCAGCACGAGACAGTCATGACCACCATCTAATTCCAGAACATTTCCCCCCCCCCAAAAGAAACCCCATTCCCCTGAAGCAATCAGTCCCACCTTTAGCATATTGTTAAAAGCAGATCTTGGTTGGGAAAAGAATACCTGGCTCGAGGTGCCCCTGAGACCAGAGATGTCCCGTGGGCTACAGGGAATGGCCTACAAACTCCGCCTCTCAGAGGGAGCGGCTTTGAGGTTTCCAAGGTTGGCGGCTCTAAGCCCCCACCCAACCTGGGCTTTGTGTTCTCGGCCCCAAGGAGGGGTGCCAGCTGACCGGAGTCACAGGTTAGAGCAAGGCTCGGGTCAGGTGGGCCTCCTGGCTCTGCTCTGACTGGCGGGGTTCGTCCTAGGTGGTGAAGGAGATGGACAACGAGAAGAGGATCCGACTGCTGCAGTTCGTCACTGGGACTTGCCGCCTGCCTGTTGGCGGATTTGCCGAACTCATCGGTATGTCGTTTCTTGCCCTGCTGACGCCCTAGGGTGGGCCTGGGGGCTGCTCCCAGGGGGCGAGTCGGTGGGCGGGGCCTGGGCCATCTGAGGGGCAGGAGCCAGGGTCCTGCCCACGGAAGGCGCGGTCCTGTTGCTTATGCCGTGTTTCTCTTTTGGATAACAGGTAGCAACGGACCACAGAAGTTTTGCATCGACAAGGTTGGCAAGGAAACCTGGCTGCCCAGAAGCCACACGTGGTGAGCCTGCTGGTTGTAGTGGGAGGTGGCCAGAAGCTCACAGACCACACGCGCTCCTGAGGGCAGCCGTTTGGGTGGGGCAGCTTCAGGGACTTTGGCAACTTTTGTGTGGCTCTGGGGTTGGAGAGGAGGAGCCTCTGGTGTTCTGGGAGTTGTGGCAGCAGTTCCGTGTCCCTCACCGAACACTTCTATCCCAGTAGACCAAGAGCTGCTTTCCTGTGTGCCCTCTGCCAGGCCCCCATTTCTCCTGCTGCCCCGCCCTGTCTGCTGACCCTTCCAAGGTCCAGGCACAGGAAGGATGAAGCCCTCACACGGCAGGGCCCTCAAGGACTCTGTTCTGGCTCCTGGCCACTTGGTGGTGTAGGGGAGCCACGGCCACGTGAACTACTTTGACCCCACTGTGGCCAGGCTGGGGCAGGACCGTGGAGCCCTGACCTCCCTCTGCTGACTCTTCTGCTCCCCTCTCTCAACAGTTTCAACCGCCTGGATCTCCCACCATATAAGAGCTATGAACAGCTGAAGGAGAAGCTGCTGTACGCCATTGAGGAGACTGAGGGCTTCGGACAGGAGTAACTGAGGCAGCCCCCTCCCGCACCCCAGCGCACATGTAGTCATGAGTTCTTCCTGCCCGAGAGGCCGGTGGCCACAGAGCTCCCAGGAGGGCCCCTCCCCCTCCAGGCGCGGCCGTGCGTGGGACCACACTGTCATCAGGCTGGTGGTAGCAGAGCCCGACCTCAAGAGGCCCTGCCTGTCCCTTCCTTTCTCCTACCCACTGGTGGCAGTCTGGAATAAAGCCCCCATGTCACCTTTGGCCCCGTCACCCCTTGCGGTCTGGAGGCCTGACCCTCTCTGTCAGCTCTTCCTCCTTTTCCCCTGAGCCCAACGCTACGTATGCATGAGCGCGCCGGGAAGGGCGCCCTGTGGCCAAGAGCTGCAGCAGAAGCCCTGGTTCTCGCCGGCTAGTTAGGCAAGGAGGAGACCGGCTGCTCACTCGGGGTAGCTCTTCTGGGCTGAGAAGGCCCAGGGTCTTTGCCAGTGAAAGAGGTTCTGTTTTAAATAGAACTTTTCCAGTGATCTGTATAAAATGGAGGTCTGAGGGAGAGGAACTCTTCCCCCACCTGTAGTGAGCTCGGGGTGGAGGCCCGCCGCTGCCTTTCCCGGCAGGATCCAGCCACGGAGGCTGAGCAGCGAGGCCCATCTCTGCGCTCAGGGCGGGGCAGTTTGTTCTTTCCTGCAAATAAAGGGTCGTACCAGCTGCTTGGGTGTCAGTGGGTTGGAAACAACAAACTCCCTCAGGCTTTCTTTTTCCTTTTATATCAACTTGAAGCATTTTGTGTGTAGGGTTACTTTGTGTTTTGATGTCGGTATGCTGCTGTCACTCTCTGTCAAGGAGCTGGTACACCGGGAGTCGCTGGGACCTGGAGGGACCCGGCACCATTGGTCCAAGAATTTCCCAAACAGCTGCTCCTCTTAGGGACCCGCTTAGCAGTTCTGTGAGCTCAGGCAGGCCTGACCCGGCAGCCCAGCTTCACAGCGGCCTAGTCCCCAGGCCTTGACAGGGAGGGGCGGGGGTGGGGTTCCAGGTGTCACCCAACCTTGCCGCCTTTGATAGAGAGCTCCCTTTCCTAGATGTAGTTGTCCAGATAGCCCCAAGTGATGGACATGTGAGGGCTGGGTGACCCTGTCATTCCCCAGCGGCCCCTGAGGCTACAGGCAGGTCCATTAGTCTCCTGTTGAGAATGCAGTGTGTCCCAACTGCCCTAGAGCACGTTCATCCTGCCCGGACGTGAGGCTTTCTTTGTCTGCACACGGAGATCAGCGGTCAGCGGAAGGGCCTCGAGCTGCCGCACACAGTCTGACTTGCTGTCTTGAGCTCCTGGCAGCCTCTGACATGGGCGTTCCGCCATATGTGGAGATAGATGTACAAGGTGAACACGCTCCTCTGAGATGCTGGCCGGTGGTGGTTATGAGCTCCCTGGTCCAAGCCCCTGGGGCTGTGTCGCTGAGCACCAGCTGCAGACTAGCTGGAGCTTCCTAGGACCCGAGGCAGGCCCACTGACCAGTCACGGGGCCTTCTTAGGACCGGCTCATATCCCCAGATCCTTGTCCTTCCCCGCCCCGGCCCACGGGGGACAGCCTGTGTCCACTGTGTTGCGTGTGCTGATTCGAGTGGCTGGGCTCACCGGAGCTCAGCCTTTTTTCTTTCCTCGAGTTATTTGCTGTGCTTCCCTGCAGTGTCCCTCTCTCCTGGGGGGTTGAGGTGCAAGCTGCTGTGTGGGGTTTGGAAGCCTGAGACTTCTAGGTGTTCCAAGTGTGTTTGTGTGTGCGCGTGTGTGTACATACACGTATAAAACTGAGGTGTTGTGTAGAATGTCCTCCGCTAGCTCTGGGTTGGTCAACAGATGGTTTTGTAATGCCTTCCCCCTTGCCTTGGTATTGCCAGTTTCTCGTGCAATAAACAATCAGCAGCTGTGGGCGGTGTTGGTGTGGATGTCTGCAAAATCGCTGTCCTCCGAACGAGAGGCCTCTGGGCCCCACAGACCATCCAGGCCCAGATAGGGGTGGATGTTCTGTGACCTTGCTGGTTTTAGGAATGTGTGTGTTTTTAACCGAGTTAGTCACATTTCTTGTGGGCGACTGAGTCCTTTCTTGTGCGGGGATCACGGGGATGGCCCTTGGTCAAGGTTGGACGCCCTCATCCCCCGCCCACCACCAGGCCAGGGTTTCTATGAACAGTTGTTGCGGGGCCAGAATATGAACCACTCTGGCTGCAGGTCAGGTGGGTTTTGGACACCAGCTCCTGGGGACAGTGTCGAGGCAGTCGTTCACTCGAGAAACATTTACTGAATCTCACCATGATAAAGGGATGCCCTGATCTTGAGCTAATAGTCATACAAGGTCTTGCCCCCCCACTTTTTTGAACACTTAAGGATTCAGAAACATTTAAGATCACCATGCTGTTGTGTCTTAAGGCATTTGACATGGAAGTGATGTTGATCAAGACTTGCCCTGGTCGTGCCTCTTCTCAAGGGAGACAGAGATGTTCAGAGTGGTTCCTCCCTGGGGTTTATTTGGGGAATTTACCACGCCCCTCCAAAGCCTTTTCCACTTGACAGAGGAATGCCGTGCTTGGAGAAAATTATTGAAAGAAGTCTACACGTTATGCAGACATCCCATAACAAATTCAAGTAAGACATGCTCACATGGAAACTGTTCTCCCCAGTCTTACCTTGGAAATGACTGCTGTGAAGTTTGCTGCGGCCCTTCAATACCACTCAGTGTGTCTATGCAGCTCATACATACATATCATTTTGAAATATACCAAAAATGGGATCTTATCTATGTTAACTTACTTGTCTCATTCAACATGGTATTGGGGAAACCTTCCCATCTTCCTCAACCTAGGTCTAAATGATTCCTTAACTACTGCCTATAGTTCCTATGATACGCCCATCTCCATCCTAAGGGGCATTTGGGTTGCGTCCAACAGTTTGCTCTTGGCTGCACGCCTTCAGTGAATTTGGATGGTTGATGACTTACCTTTACTTTTACTTAAAAATTTTAAAAAGTTTTAGAATTCAAAGATACATAGGGTCTACAGTGAAAGGCTACCAGCCACCCTCCCCTTACTCTTGTTCCTCGGCTGCTCTGATCATCTGCTAGAGGGTATGATTGCTAGTTTCTTTTGTATCCTTCCAGATAGAACTTTAAACTCCCAACAGAATCTACCCCATGGCCCACAAAAAGGTTCCTGTGTTCCCAGCCCTTGCCACTCCGCTTTGAGCGCTGCATCTGAGCTCCCTGGCTGTCCTTCTAGCTCTCCATCTGCATTCCCTCCCCTGACTTTGGGCAGGTGTCCTATTACTTCTACACAATCAAATTCTTTTTCTTTCTTTCTTTCTTTAACATTGTTTTGTGTAATCACAATGAAATCATCTGTACTTTTTCTAAAGGTTTATTTAAAAAGCTGAAAAGCAACAAAAGATATCTATATTACTATGATTATATAAATAAATACTGTTTGCTCCAGAATTAATAGTATAATATAATACAGCTTTATTGTTTCTTCCTCATCCAGTCTTTCACCCTGGGGGTTCTAAGTGCCTCTCTTTGCTTTTCCTGTATCCTCAAAATTCTTTTTTTCCTTATTCTGAAAGTGTTTCAAGCAGAACTAGGCAGCTAGAGAGAGCCCCCACCCCTACATGCTGTAGTAAGTTCCGGATATAATTAGTCAAAGGTATACGATGATGATTGTTTTGGAAGTAAAGAGCCGATAGGACTTCCTTTGTTGCCCAAGATCTCCACTGGGTCCCCCAGGTGTCAGTGAGACTTTACATATGGTGGGAGCTCCCTGGATCTGGAATCTCAGTTCTTGCTACCCCACTGGGATTCTATATTGGGTCTCACATCATCCTTCTAGAAAAGCCCTAAAGATCTCCGTGTCTCTGTTTAGAGGTATGCTTACAGATAGCAAGCTCTCCTGCTTCTTCAGCCAGACTTGGCATCAACAAGGCCCCAGCCCCACCGAAGAAAATGAGTTGGTGCCTAAAGTTCTTACCCCAGCTCCTTTCCCTATGGTCTACCCTGTGAATCCAAGTTTTAAATATCCTTTTACTTACCGGGTCCCTGTGATTCTGAGCTTGATTGAAGTGTCCCAATCCGGCTCACTTTTCTATAGCCCGTGCTTTAGGAGTCAGCCTTCGACAGACTCTGGAGCATGTGACTTCTTTGGTGCACTTATATCTGTACCATTTGGACATCATGGGTTCAGGGTCTAACTCGGATTCAGTTGGTCCCAGTGACAGTAATCATTATTTTCTTATTGATCCCTGTTAGTTTGGCCCCTTCAGCTTGCCTCTTTCGGGTGTTTTTGATGATTTCTATGATATTCTATTCCCAACTTCAGTACTGTTGCCCCAAACAGAATCAACTTTTATGTGTTCTTTTTGGAGTAAAATTAATGTTAGAAACCAAAATGCATTCTGTCGAGACGGCACAGTGACTTCACGACTTGGCCAACTTCTCTGTTCCGAACATGCAATAAAGACACATAAAATATAAAAAGAGAAAGCCAAAAAGGCTTGTTCAAAAACAAGGGAGAGATTTCCAAGGGTCAGAAATAGAACAAAATGCAAAACCTTGACCAAGATTGCGAGTTTGCTGCTGCACCCAGAGCCTGTCAGTGGTGCCTGGGAGTGCAGCTGCTGGGGGGTCAGGGGTCTAAATAAGCTCCAGTCTGGATGGAGCCTGGGCACCAGCCCACTGCTCCCTCCCGTTTCATGAAAAGCAGGCCAACCAGCAAACTGCCGCAAAACCCAACTGCCTTTGCTAAGCACCTGGCCATGGCTTTGAAAAAGATGGAGGCAGAAACTCAAGACAAACCATCCCGGGATCCGGCCTGGATCTGTGATATTCCTAGGTACGCCCAGGCTAGGGCCCAAACTGCCACTCAAAAGATAAGGCTGTCGAATGGATGCCCAACAGGACAGGAGGAGACAAGTGCAACACCATTAGGAAAGAGCACACACAGAGGGAGAAGGCAGCTCCTTCCCTAACCTTTGTGGCTCTCTGTATTTCAGAGACACTCCTGGGTGGTCTCTTGCCTGCTGGTGTTTGCTATAGGAGACTCGTGGCAGGCAGGCCTTTTCACTGGGGCTGTAAATGTCACTGCTCACATGTCCTTTCTCTGGGGTGGTCATTTTCTCTGGAGAGGCCTGAGGAAAGCTCTGTTCTCCACCTGGGGGGAAGCAGATATCTGAGCTGGGGTACACCTGCCTTAGGCTTGCTGGGGATCAGGAGACGGAAGGAGCCTTGGTTCTCAGAGTCCTGGCCCCTGACTTGATCTTTTCGCACTCTCTGGCCCTTCCCCTCGGCCTAGGCTCCTGCAGCTGGCGGAGGGGAGATGGCCAGGCTCGGCGGCGGCTGGGCGTGGGGACCTGGGCATCCCACCCTTCCGTAGAGAAGCTACTTTGAACTACCCCAGTCGTCCATGCCTTTCCGGCCCTCCTGCTGCTTCCAAGTACTGCATCTCTCTGGGGACTTGCTCCCTTCTCCTCTCCATCTCCCTTTGCAGGGTTTTAGGTTAAAACTTCCACTCGCATATGCTCCTCCGCCTGCTTTCTACCTTTCAACACTTGCTTGAACATCCTTGTCCAGTCACTGAATCCTTTTGTATTCTCTTTGCCTTGTGGAGAAAGAGTTTTATAAAGCTTTCTTCACTGTCATTTTAGTGAGGCTATAGAGGGCAAAGAGATGGTTAATCTGCCATCTCGATTAACTTCCTTTCCCTTGCTAGATCTGCCGGGGCCTGGGGAGGGTGGGGGGAGGGCGGGGAGGTGGCCGGTGGGAAGTGCAGAGGAGGGGGCAGCTTGCACCTGGCAACCTGTGCATAAGGGTCCCAAAGGGGACCTGACTTTGATCGCATCTGCCCCTGTTTACCCCTGTGGCATTAATTCCAACCTCTCGGGGCTTAGCCTTTCCTGGCTTACCAGAACTCTCCTTGGTGAACCTCCTTCCACACTCATCTCAGCTGGAGATCCTGCTGCAGGCCACTTCTGCTTTCCTCCTAGAAATTTTTGGAATTTTCTTTTCTACCTCTCAGGTTCTCTCTCTCTCTCTCTCAAATTGGGCTAAGTGGCCAGGGTACAAGAGGAAATCTTTTACATTTGTTCACTATCATTTTAATGGAGTCTCTGCAGGAAGCAATGACAAATACATGTCCAAATTGAGTTTTCCTATTTTGCCACAGTTAAGGCCATTAGGCCTTACCTCTCTAATAGCAGTGATTTGGTTCCTAATGCTTGGGCTTTGCTTTGCTTTGTTTTGTTTTGCTGTCTCCAAAGCTAATAGATAGTCCTATTTATTAGCAGGAGGAATGTTTTCCTTCTGCATTTTCTGTTAACATTATCTTCATTCTAAGACATTAATTGAGGGCTGAAATTAGAAAAGGGAAACCCCCCTGTGGCCTGTTGTGGATTACTCTGATGAAATTCTGTTTCTGTCGGTGGAAGGCAGTCTTCTTCTTCTTCTTCTTTTTTTTTTTTTAAGATTTTATTTATTAGAGAGAGAGAGAGAGAGAGAGAGAGAGAGCATGAGCCGGGGGAAGGGCAGAGTGAGAGGGAGAAGCAGACTTCCAGCTGAGCAGGGAGCCCGATGTGGGACTCGATCCTAGGATCCCAGTATCATGGTCTTAGCTGAAGGCAGACGCTTAACCAACTGAACCACCCAGGCGCCCCAGTAAGGCAGACTTCTTAGGTGGCCCCCTTACGTCTTCTTCCTAGTGGTGGTACTTGAGTGGTGCTGGGCTAGTGATTTGCTTCTTAACAATAGAACGTGGCCAGGGTGACAGGCGTCACTTCCGTGCCTCAGTTACAACAGTTTTTGACCTCCTCCTTGCCAGCTGACTCTCCATTGCCCTCTCCGGTTGTGCATTTTGACGAAGCAAACTTGCGTGTTGGAGAGACCCACGTGGCGAAGAACTGAGGGCAGCTTTGTGTCAACAGCCAGCGAGGGACTGAGACCCTCTGTCCAACAGCCCACGAGGAATTGAAATCTGCCCGTGAGCACATGTGCTCGGAACCTTAAGATGACTGCTGCCTGCCTGTGAGCATCCCGGAGCCGAGAACCCAGCCACGCTGCGCTGCGGCCCCTGACCCGCAGAAACTGTGAGATCATAACGTGTGTTGTTTTAGCTGCTACATTTTATGGCAATTTGTTAACACAGTAATAGATAATTCATACACCATCCTAGGTCAGATTCAATGTCCTCGGATTGGCATCTCTTCCATATTCTGGGCCCTGAGTGTGGCCGTGATTTTTAGTAAATGAAAGAGCCAGAGCATGGAGATTGTGTGTAAACAAAGTATGCCACTAAGCAGGAACAAAGGCAGAAAGGGACCAGTATTGCTCTTCTTCCTCTCCTTGGGGAAAACAAATACTGGAAGAGGGAGTCATTTCAGTCCCAGCCCCCATTCCACAGCCTGACATCAGTGGCCTGGCAGCACCAATGGTCTCAGAGGCCTTGGGTCTGGCCCAGCCTGTGACTGTGGCCCTCTACGTTGGGATGTCATTAGTGCTTATCTGGGCCTCCAGCCAAACCCAGTTGGCAAAGAGTCATGTCCAATCTCTCAAGGACACTTCTGGGTCTGTTTCCTCTATAATTATAGGGCGAGCAGCTAGGTAGGTGGTACCATTACAGCAGTAAAACAGCCTGAAGGAGGCCTCTGCAGCTCCTCGACTCCCGCTCAGGTTTGCTCAAGAGGCACAACTTCCTCCTCAGTAGTAGCCTTGTCTGGCCCTGGTGGGCCAGGCACGTGGAAGCATTGTTTCTTCTGCGAAGGAATTCATTTCACCATTGAACTTTTGGATTTTATAGTCATGATGGTTTGCTACCTCCTTGTAATTGTTTCACAGTAGCTAATATATAGGGTATATGTGGTAGGGATTGAATTTGACTCTTACCTGTCCCTGTTCTCCGACAGGCATGCATCCCTGGTGCCTCAGCGGTCTGCTGTGGGGTCTGGGAAACCCCTGGATAAGTATTTTTTTTTCTGGCTTTATTCAGATATAATTGACATGGAATATTGTGTGGGTGACTAGCCGGGATATGGAATAAAAAGGAGAAACAAGTTTTGGAATTAGAAGCATCTTATAGATTGAGACTTTTAAAAATATGTAAGTGATAGATTAAGTAAGATGACACTGTAGTGGAAACTGAGCAAAAGGGTCCCATGAGGGTCCAAGAGAAGCAGGACGAGCGCCCAGAGAGAAGCCTTCAGAGGTCAGGTCAAGTGAGTTCAGGGCTGCAGGTCAGGGTCAATTGGATAGGAAAGCAGAAGCCATTGGTAACTTTAGTGTAGGCTGTTAGGGGCATGGTGGGGACAAAAAGGGAACTGGGTAAGATTTAAAAAATGGTTGGAAGAAAAAGAAAAGAACTTAGCGAATGTAGATGGCTGTTTGCTGACTGAAGCTAACTGGGACAGAGGGGTGTGTGTGTGTGTAGATGGGAGAGAACTGAGTATTTATATGCTGAGGGGTAAGAGGTAGGGATAAGGCCAGAGTTGAAAATAAGGAAAGAAGGGATAATAGATGAAGTAAGGACCTTCATTGGTTATTTTGGTTAAAATAGTACCCAAGTTATGTTACAATCAATCTGAGTAGCTGTAGTAGATGGAAAGAGGTTGATAGGGTACTAAGCTGAGAAGGAAAACACCTTGCAGAGTGTAATAGATGTGTATGTATGAGAAGAAGTCTTGAGCTGGAAAAGGACTTTTTTTTTTTTTAAAGATTTTATTTGTTTATTTGAGCAGGGGAGGGGCAAAAGGAGAGAATCCTCAAGCAGACTCCCTGCTGAGTGCAGAACCTGACTCAGTGATCATGACCTGAGTCGAAGTCGGAGGCTTAACCAACAGAGCCACCCAGGTGTCCCAGAGCTGGGAAAGGACTTCTTAAATATGACCCACAGAGTGCTAACCAAAGGCAAGAAATGGATAGATTTGTCTATATGAAATTAAAGGTTCTCTCACTTCCATGTGTACAGGAACCACAAGGAGGGCATCTTAAAAGCACAGATTCCCAGAGAGTCTAATGAAGTAGGTACGTTGTACAAATTTTTATTGAAACAAGTTACATATAAAAAGGTCATACTCAAAATACATCATATCCAAATGATCTAACTACATTTTACTATCCTGTGTGTTCTTGAGGTTATGGGTGTCTATGGTATCCATACTTAGGAAATACTCTGTAATGCCGTGTTACTGTGCATCTCTTCCCAACTAATGCTGGGATCTTGCCATCAAGCTGTTGTGGGAGCATTTACACCAGGGGAATTGGCCAAGGCTACAAATCAAATCCCACCACCCCCTTTTCTGGGAGAACTAGTTGTTTCACATTTACCAGCACACCAATGAATATGGTTTTTAAAGAAACCAGGAGTGGTATCAGCTTGAGGAGAATCAAAACATGAGCTATCTGAAGGGCAGAGAAGAGTATATTTATTGTCCAAGCAGTAGTGTGAGTAGAGAATAGCGAGGGTGGAGGAGTGGCAACCTGATCCAATCTTTTTGCACCCATACACTCACCACGTTCCTTCAAAATCTTGTCTGGATGGTTGCAGCCCAACGCAGAAGTGATGAAAGGCAGCTCTGGGGAAGGTTCCCAGTCTTGTGTGGAACTGGCGTCAAAGGCTTCTCTAGCCAGGAGACGCGTCTGGTCAATGGCGCCCTCTAGTGTCAGAGAACAGACTGGCTTCAAAGAGGAATGCCGAGAAAAAGGTTTCTCTGGATTTATGCCCTGGAAACATTTGACTTCCCTGGTCTTTCATTCTTTTCCTCTATTTTCTTTCCCCACTTCCATTTCCCTGCTTTCTGAGTCATTTTCTACCTCCTCCCCCAAAAAGAATGTCTATTATTTTTTGAAAGATCTGAACTCTGTGTTGCTCCCAGGCAAACACTGATAATACTGAGTTGAATAGCACAAAGATATGCAAATTAGTACTTGCCTCTATTACATAGAATAATTTGGAATGAATTTGTTTAGGAAAGCTGTAAAAAAATCTGCTCTTGTGGGTTACATAAATCAAAAGTTTCCTTGTCTTTGAAGCATGCCCCAAATCCTCCCCATTTCTGGGAACAGGGGCAGAAAACTAAGTTTTCTTAGTCTGTTGTAGTTTAACGAACAACCTGATTTCATTCTTTTATGAGGGCCTGTGTTAAATCTTTTGTTTGAAGTGAAAATCATTATATATGGCTGAGTTCTCATAGCTGCAGGGTCTTCCAGAAATTGGATTGCCACTCTGAGATTGCTGTTTCCTGCTGGAAAGGTTTAGTCTGCACCTAGCTCATAGGAGAAGTAATAAGGTCGCTCCTTAATAGGATTAGTTCTCTTTTGTCCCTTTAGTGATTGGTGGGCTGAGTGAGCATAATTAAAGAACATTTAATTAGTTGATGCAAAGTTGTTCCATTATGATAGTTTCCATCTTTACATGAAGGATAATTAAACTTACAAGTTGAGGGATATTTCAGATGTTAGTTATCACACAAAACCAGTTAAGGCACAAATACCATCCTCTGTAATGTGCGTAGGAGGAGCAGCCTGAACTCTGTTAACAAGTCAGTCTGAAGTGGATGTGACGGTAGTGTTACAGCTATAAACTTTGGAGGAGACTTTTTCCAGGACATAATTTTTGGTATTTTCAAAAACAACAGATGTGTTTTAGAAATCTCATCTTGAGACTGCCAGGCTATACAAACACAAGGCTTTATTTCAGGTGAGGGTCATGGGTTTTGCCGTGAATTCATCTGCTATTTGTATAAGCAAGACTTCATTAATAACCTTATGAGGGTCACTTTCTTACATAGGACGTCAATTTTGCATTAGAAAATGAGCCTAAGCTACAGGCTACAAACTTTTTGCAAGAAATAGAGGATCCTGTTAGGTGGAATTTTTTGCTGTGCAGAAGCCTTTTATCTTGATGAAGTCCCAAAAGTTCATTTTCGCTTTTGTTTCCTTTGCCTTTGGGGATGTGTCTTGAAAGAAGTTGCTGTGGCCGATGTTGAAGAGGTTACTATGTTCTCCTCTAGGATTTTGATGGATTCCTGTCTCACGTTGAGGTCTTTTTTTTTTTTTTTTTAAGATTTTATTTATTCATTTGACACAGAGAGAGAGATTACAAGCAGGCAGAGAGGCAGGCAGAGAGAGAGGAGAGAGGAGGAAGCAGGCTCCCTGCTGAGCAGAGAGCCCGATGTGGGCCTGGATCCCAGGACCCTGGGATCATGACCTGAGCCGAAGGCAGCGGCTTTAACCCACTGAGCCACCCAGGCGCCCACGTTGTCTTTCATCCATTTTGAGTTTACCTTTGTATATGGTTTAAGAATGATCGAGCTTCATTCTTCTATACATAGCTGTCCAATTTTCCCAGTCCTTGTGGAACGTAAGGAATAACATGGAGGACATTAGAAGGAAAAGGAAAGTGAATTGGGGGAAATTGGAGGGGGAGACAAGCCATGAGAGTCTGTGGACTCCGAGAAATTGAGGGGTTAAGAGGGGAGAGGAGTGGGGAGGATGGGTGAGCCTAGTGTGGTGGGTATTAAGGAGGGCAAGTACTGCATGGAGCACTGGGTGTTGTACATAACAATGAATCTTGGAACAGTGCATCAGAAACTAATGATGTTATTATATGGTGACTAACATAACACAATAATAAAAAAAAAACATTTAAAAGAAGGTGGAATTCCATTTGGGGCATCTGGCTGGCTCAGTAGAGCATATGACTCTTGATCTCAGGGTTATGCGTTCGAGCCCCATGTTGGATGAAGAGAGTAATTAAAAATTAAAAAAAAAAATCTTAAAAGAAAGGTAGAAGTCAATTCTGCCCATTTGTGGGTCAAACTATTACATACAAAAAAGTCTGGGTATTCCCATGGTCTTAGATGCTCAACAAACTTTTCCAGTTTATGAAATGGTGACAAACTTTAAAGCATGTGGCATTGTATCATTACAAGACCCTGGAAAGCTTTTTGAGTACATATTATATTACTAAAAGTGGACCGAATCCTCTGTGGTCTCTAATTGCCCTGACCCTTACATAAATGACCCACTCCTTGGGATGACATTCTCCTCATTCCCCTGCTAGTCCCAGAAACATCTTGGCTCTTTTCTGCCCATTTGCTGGAGGTTAATGTTCCAGGTTCCCTTTCTCAAATCAGTATGTCTGAAACATGGTAACCCAATTTCAGAAGCTTCTTCAACACTCATATGGTAATAGATCTCAGGCCTTGACTGTTATTTCAAATATTTTATTTTATTAGATGCAGCAACCCCTCTTTTGACTGCTGAAATAGACAAGTTAAAGATGGTTCTCCAGTTTTTCCTTGACCATCCCATTTTAGGTCAGAATCTTCATGAACCTTGAAGTCAGCCCTTACCGTTGGCATGCTTCTAGTAAGTAGAATAAAAGCTTATTTACATCATCCTGTCAACTCCCAATTTCCACTAATTAGCTCTTTGGAATAAAAGTTCATGTTTCAGGTAAACTTTGAGACATTAGCACACTGCGAAGTTGTTTCTGAGATTCAACTTAGTGCCATTATATTCTTCAATTTTTGAATATTGATAATCCATATGGTGCATTGGAGAACTCTTTGGTTCTATCTGCTCAAAAGAGGAAATTAATATCTAAGGACTTATTTGTCCTGAGACCTGAACACTTATTTTGAGGCGACTTTGTTCCATCCACCGAAATATCCCCACTAACAT
Organism: Ailurus styani; assembly: GCA_002007465.1. NCBI lineage: Eukaryota > Metazoa > Chordata > Mammalia > Carnivora > Ailuridae > Ailurus > Ailurus styani. Next base: position 3,499,762 of record LNAC01000044.1, on the reverse strand, counting down.
CGGGGTCTGACATACCATGGTCTACTGCAGCAACTGTGTCCCTTGTGAAAAAAACTGCTCCAGGGACTTCACAGATGACAAACGTGAGGCACAAACTAGGACCCAGGTCTTCTGGGATCAGTTGAGAGCTCTTCTCACCATCAGGCTGTTTTTAAAGGCATGAGACTCTCTTTCATGAAAGATTCCAAGTTTCAATTCTTTAAGGCAGCTTCAATTAAAAACTAAGTCTTGGCTGCTTCTGAAAACAACTACCACTCCCAGAATCAAAAACGACTAGAACACAGACTTACAAACCAAATCATTTAATTGTGTCTTCGAAGGTAAACAATATATGGAGCTGGCTTGCACACCCTGAGCATGCCAGAGCTCGGGGTACAGAGTTCAGAGGGTCAGAACTCAGGGTGTTCTAAGGCTTATGGAATTCATGCATTCCATTTTGCAATTCTGGAAACTGCCAAAAACCAACCCCAAGAGTCTTTTGAGATGGGGAAAATTCAACTTCCAGTTTTACAGGTAAAAGAGTGAAGAGTACCAATAATGTTCTGCTTACCTCTCTTCACTTTTCTCCCGTGACCTGAAGCCTGAGCTATCATATCCCCCACGCACGGCAGCCTAAGCCACGGTTTGGCTGTGAGCTCCTTGCCTCTGCACTCACTTCCCCGCCACAGTGAGTGACCTGGGCCAGAGAGCTTTCAGCAGTACAGCTTTTTAAAAAGCACTTAAAGTAAAAAGAACCCTCTAGTGGCACACTGAGTTAGTTTATAAGATTTTAATTTACAAATTAAAAAGCTACATGTTTTATTTTTTCTCCTTTTTCTCTTCTTTCTTTCCATCACTCTTTTCCTTATCTTTCTCTTTCTCTTTGTCATCTTTTCTATCCTTTTTGCTCTCTTCTTTTTCTTGCCCTTCTTTCTTCTCTGCATCCCGGTTGGCAATCTTGTTGTTGATGAGGTTGTGCAGGGCGACCACGGAACGGATCAGTGAGGCCAAATATACCACTACCATCTGGTCGTTGGTTTTCAGGTAAAAGGCCTTGACAAACTCCTGGAGGCTGACATCTGGCAGCAGGTTGAAGACGTCCTGTAGCTGGTAGATGATCTGGTGGTTAATGGGCAGCTTGCCTGTGGCTACTTTCTCCAGGTAGCTCCTGATATCCAGAAGCTTGGAGTTCAGTCCCTTCAAACCATGGACCTGGTTTGTGATGCGCTGGGAGAGAGTGCCCACTGTAGTGTCTTTGATGTCTCTGTAATAACACACAAGAAGAAAGGGCAGGAAAAAGCATCAGTATACCATATTATCACACAGGTTCTCACAATCTAGGCAAACACCCAGCCTTGGGGGAAGGGGAAGTTTTCAAAAGAAAAATGTGACTTCGTTTTATAAACTGCCTTAGTTTTGATTTGGAGGCATATATTTTATCTTATCACAGGGCATTTTTCCAAAAAAAGGAGAGAACTGAAATGAAACCACTTTCACTTAAAAAAAAAAAAGTGCTATTTTAACTTCCCTGTTCCTGAAAAGGGTGGCATTTTTTCACCCACATCTATATGATGTGAGAAGCTTCCGTCAGTCAGGACTAACTTTTTTTTTTTTTTAAAGATTTATTTATTTGACAGAGAGAAATCACAAGTAGGCAGAGAGGCAGGCAGAGAGGAGGAAGCAGGCTCCCTGCTGAGCAGGAAGCCCGATGTGGGCCTCGATCCCAGGACCCTGAAATCATGACCTGAGCCGAAGGCAGAGGCTTTAACCCACTGAGTCACTCAGGCGCCCAGGACTAACTTTTTGAACTGAGAAAAATGACCCTTTCGAATTAAGTCAGAGTTATAGTATTTTAAAATAAAAACTCATCCTAACGTAGCTTCTCTGCAGAAAACTGGCTACCTTCACTGAAAACAACATACACAGGAAGCACGCACGCCTGCATTTCTTTCCCACACGTCACAGTCAACACTGCCCTTTGCCAACAAGATATATTATCTACAGTCATAAACTGTGACTTAAGACACTCTAGAAATGATCCAGGCCTGGAACCCAGATCTCCCCACTCCTAATAGAGCCTCTTGGGCCACTTATGATTCTGATGCCATCCTGAGGCTCACCGTAACAAGTGCTCGACTCCAACTTCCTCGGCTTCCTCAGCTCCAATTTCACTGGTCACATGCTCAAATGTTTTTGAGGTTGGAGTTCCATCCTGGGAGAGGAGGCTTAACTATAGTTATTTACTTACAAACATCCTGACACATGTTGCTTTCACACCTTGATTCCTCACCTCATGGGTGCATCACTAGGCTTCCCAAGCGCAGGCAGAAATGGGTGAGGTTTGCTTTAAAAGCTCAGCCTTCTAGATTGACACTGCAATGGCCCTGCTCCGTGTTTCTGAGGAAAATCTTGATAATCCCTTAAGCCCGCGGTGGGGATGGACACTTGAGGAAGTCTCAATTAGGATGATTTTTAAAACATACAGTTCTTTCTAGAATAGGCAGTATACAGAATACATGTACTGGAGGCAAGCTCATATCAGATAATCTAACTTTTAACCACCTACAGTCCCTCAGATCAAATGATGCCCGAGCACCAAAACAATACTCAGAATAACCAGCTTTCTGGTGGCCTGATTAGTCAAAAGGCCCATTCAGGGATATGGTTCACTCTATCACCTAGTGATTTCCTGATGGGATTCAGGAGCAACTTTCCCCAGATCTCACACCAGAAGAGACTGGACATCTGTAACGGCTATGAAGTGTCTGCAAGGTAGAAGCAAGGGCAGACTCTGGAGCCAGACCGCCTGGGTTCTGCCTGTACTGAACCCAGTCTGTACTCTGGCTCTGCTATGTACAGGGGAGCTATGGGACCTTGGAAAAGTCACTTAACTTATACTAAGTGGTATAAATGTTAGCAGTAATTATTTTATCCAGGACAGCGTGAATCCTGCAAATGCCATTTTCCTCTTGATTGTGTCTGCTAGAATGGTCAGGACTGCATGGAATGCCTTTTCAGGTGCTCATTTCTCCTTGGCTTCATTTAAGCAGTATAGCATTCATGTCCCTTTGTCCCCTATTTAAAAATCTTGATTTGTGTGTGCACGTGTGTACATGCGTGTGTGTGTGTGTGTAAGAGCTTCTAATTCCTTTTTGAAAAAGGCAAGGTAAAATTAACTTTAAAAACTGTACCAGACCAAGGATTACCAGACCAAGCCTTACTGCAAGAAGGAAATATATTTCAATCTAAGATCCCTGGTGGCAAGACGAGGAGAGAAACAGGAAGGCAGAGCTCAGTGCAAGGAACATTTGTAGGGAGTTAACCTAAAATCTTTTTCCTGATTTAAAAAGTGAATATAAGAATAAAGTCTACATATCTAAATCCAAAGGCAGACTTTATCCTCAGACTTTTGACTCTGCAAATTCAAGATTAAGCTCAATTCAAAATTTTATGCTCACAACAAAACACAAATATATTTTCATATCAAATGCTACCCTAGAATCTGAGTTTAGTTTTCCTAGAAATAGAGAAAAGCTATATTCTGGAACCTCTTTGTGTCTAGCATGCACCCAAAGCATGCAGCAGGTATTGGATGCTGTGGAGCTGAGTATTCAGGTGTCAAATCACACAGATGGGTCTTGCCATCTGGCTCTAAGAAGCCCGGACTCACTCTATTTGAAAACCTTTGGCTCATCTACAGGGAATGAAAATCTTCAAGGAGAAAGGAATGCTGGCAGAGAGGACCTGAACAGTGGAAACTGCATTAGGTTAAGACTAAGCTCACCAGGCTCTGCATTTCCTTTGCTGTGAATATCTCTGGGCAATCATATGATGACTCTGGGACTTAATTTTATGTGTAAAAGGGGATTTTAGATTTCCATGGTCCTCTTGATTTCTAAAATTTGTTCATTCAAAAACTCAAAGGGGAAAGAAACAGAGTATCAAACTGTTGACAAAAATCAACAACCTACTCTTTGTTAGAGATAAAAGATTCGTTGACTTAAAAACAACACAAAATCTAAATCGTCCAATAAGCAGCAAATCTAATCTCCTTGGCTCCTAGCAAGAGGACTTACATCATGGACTTCTTCCACTGAAATATATGCTTCTGTGGGCAGTCCCAGGTCCTTTGGCTTCACGTCAATGATGACCAGTACCTGGCAGAAAAACACACCTTAGCAAACCACCTCACACCAAGCACATATGGAATAATCACAGCCATTCTTCTGATGATGATTATCGAAGCTATTTCATTCATTCAAACAGACAGAGTTAGAATTTTCGGCAAAAATGAGTCTACATTTCACATGATCCCACCATTTGCTCTGCTCTTCACCCTCATCCACTAACAAGCTGTGAGGTAGTACAGTGTGCTTATCAAGCATGAGGAAGCCAGAATCAAGAGAGTCAACGGTTTGATCATGGCCCCCACATGCAGAAGACCTTACTAACAATTCGGAATCTCAGTTTTCTTGTTGTAAGGAGAACAATCCCATATAGCCACCGAGAGGATTAAGCACTTAGTACATATTTACTGTTACTTACTAAATGTCCTGGGTTATTGTTTATTATACAAAACTCTACCAATTAACAAGGCAGTTTAGAGAAAAAGCATGAAATAATTTGCTACCTGAATCCTTCCTAGGATGCTTATATAAGTTAGTTGGCAAGGAATATCAATTCAAGCGTTTTAAAGATAGAGTGTACTTACTGAGTTAGGGCAGTATCTTTTCATGAGTTCATTAATGGCGATGTCATTCTTGTGTAGCTTAGGGCCTGTGTGGTACCACCCAACTATTCTTTCTCTGGCTGGGAAGGAAAACATCAGTGGGTTTGAACTGTTACATGAAGATCTATAGAATTCCCTCAAAAAAGGTGATAAGAACTCTGGTCCTTATGTTCTCTACCTTTTTCAAAATTCCAGATATCTACTTTAAACCTTGATATACCTGTGAAATCTAAAACTGAAAACCAGAATTCTCAGAAAATAAGCAGTGAGGGAAATCCAGAGATTTCTGTATCTCAGACTAGTTGAGACCAGTCACATATGACACTAGAAAACAATTCCAAGGCAACATATAAACAAATGCAAGTCTATGTAACAAAGATCGGAACTGTAAATGTTGTGGGAATAAACACTGCCAAAGCATATGTGGTTGCTATAATGAAATAAAATGAAAATGATACAATGACAGAGAGATATATTTACCCTGATGGTACTTAAGCTCCAGGGGCAGGTAGATTTTGTTTGATAGTTCTTCACTTTTCTGCTACAGAGAGCTGGCTAGATCCAAAACCCAGGTGGGTCTAGCTGGCCTTAAATTGCTACTCTAGTTTTTCATTTATTCTGCCTCATTCCTCTACCACGACTAGTCTTACTTAAGTATAGCTAAGTCAAAGAGTCCTTGACATTAAAGAAAACAGAATATTAATAAATGAAAAGACATCAGGGGCATGTACCTGGGTAGACAGACACACAAATACACACACATAAATTAATGCCTTCTTAAAACACAAACATCAAGACATACCATTGACCTTCTTAAACATTCCATACATGTTTTCCAAATAATCATGGTCTAAAAACCAGACAGAATCATCTTTGTCATCTTCATCAAAAGGGACTGAAGAGAAAAAAAAGGAAGATTTAGTTTAGGGTGATGGACAGAACTAGTCTAGGAGACCCCTAGGCCACATCAGATCCACCTAAGTGTCCAGTTTGTCCAGCATGGTGTTAAAATTATTTTTGAGTAGCTCTCATTAAAAACTGGAAGATTGCATATAAAAATCCAGACTTCCAGCTTCCCTTGAAATTGGAAGACCCGGCAACAACTGGCTAGAGCCAGGCAGAGGTTTCCCCCTTAAAATGGACACCTGCTTGTCAGTTTGCTAAAAGTCCCATCACTTGCTAATATTTTCCTCTGACAAATAACATTTTTGCTTGGGCCTTTCAGATACTGGAGTTCGTGACCTCTAGTCTAGAGTTCATTGTAGAGCAATTATTTTGTTCTTTGTTGTTACTTTAGTCATAAAATACATGGATACATTTTTTTAAAGATTTTATTTATTTAATAAATAAAATAAATCATAAAACATAAATCATAATTTTATATTTTATATTATTAATTTTATAATTATATATAAAATATAATTTATAATTTATATAAAATATAAATTATAAAAATAAATAAATAATTTATTTATTTGACAGAGAGAGAGAGAGAGAGAGAGAGAGATCACAAGTAGGCAGAGAGGCAGACAGAGGGAGGAGGAAGCAGGCTCCCTGCCGAGCAGGGAGCCCTATGTGGGCCTCCACCCCAAGGCCCTGAGATCATAACCTGAGCCGAAGGCAGAGGCTTTAACCAACTTAGCCACCCAGGCACCCCACATGGATACATTCTTGTAAAGGTTCATGACACTGAGTAAAAGGTAATGGTCTCCCTCTCCCTTTGCTAACCCATAATCATGGTTAACAGTCTAGTGCAGGGATTTATAAACAACATTAGAGCTGCCTATTTTTATAAAGTTTTGCTAGCATACAGCTACCCCTTGGTCAACATACTGTCTGTAGTTGCTTTCCTGCTACAATACGGGGCTGAGAGTTTATAATGGAGACCATATGGCTTGCAAATTTAAAATATTTACTATTCAGTTTAGTTAGTAACCTTTAGCCTTCCTCCTATACAAATCTGACTGAGAATTTCTGGGTTGTAGTAAAAACAGAAACCACAAAAGTTTTTTTATTTTATTTTAAAGATATTTGACATTTTAACCCAGGCTCAGAACAACGTTAAGATTTGGCTTATACCTGCAAAACTGTTGGATACGTCGAGTACTTTCTTTTGCCATGACCCCAAAAGCACACCAACAACACGCTTCTGGTTTCCAACCTTGCCTATTCTGAAGGAGAAAGCAGAAGGTCAGTCTAACAGGCACGCAGACCCCAAAATTAGATACTCAGTAGGAAATATCAACGGTACAGATACAATCTGGATTACCTGGGAACTAATCCCACTAACAAATAGAATAGTGTCAGGTTAGTCCTTAATATTAAATTTTAATAAATATAATGGGTAATTCACCAACTTTGTAAATTGGCAGTCTTTACACTGTTGACTGCAAGAAATACACGCTTGGAAAAATTTCAAACTTTCTAGAACCCGAAAATGGGGAAAATGAAAACCCCCCAGGTCTGAAGAGTTTTAAAACGTTACTTGGTGTTTGAAAAGTACATTTCACTTAAGTTTTGCTGCCACCTTTAACTTTTTCTTTTGCAGTTTTCTCCTTTAAATTTTTTCCAACTTCCTTACCCTTAAATATTTTCAGAGATAAAGATGCTCAAGTAGAACCACTTTTATGGGCTGGCTTGCCAGTTATTCTCTGGAATATCTATTCCATGTAGACAGCCCCACTAGAAGTTCTAATTCTTTGTATCATCTAGAGGCTCAGAAATTGGGTTCTGATGCTGAGATATGCGTGTGCCATCTGTGTCTCCATGAATGTCTTAATCAGGCAGAAGTCAGAAGTGAGCTGGTGACCAATAACACTGAAAGGATGGCTGAATGAGCAAGAAAAGAGTTTACTTCAGAATTTCTATCTACTTGTCAAACCTCCTCAGTGATTTCTGTCTTCGAGAACCGTGTTTCACTTATACAATCTCATTTCACCAACCTTTATATATTCTCCCTTGACCACTAGCAAATGTGAGACACAGACACAATACAATTCCACGTTCAAAGGAAAGACAGAGGCCACTGTGAAAAGTATAGTTCTAACAGTCACTGGTTTCACTGTACTATTTTTTTTGTAAACACACAGTCTGGCAAATATACAAATGCTTACTAAATTTGGGATTTGGGTCAAACAAAGATTTCTGTATCCCTGGTAGTTCTGATTTTTGGGGAAACCTTTGGCACTGAATTGTCACACATCAAAGTAAGTTCCACAATCACGTGCTTTTCTTCTGGTCTACAAAAATCCATTTTTTAAAACCCTACATCTCTTATGACACAGCAGCTAGCAGTGTCTGTCTGTACTATGTCCTCCAAATAGAACTGAAATGGTGCTTTTCCTCTTAGCACCTCTAGTATTCAAAGGAGAAAGACAGTGACTACTGTACAGTGGGAATGCATGCAAAAGCTGTGGAAATAGGGACCCTAACCTCATGGAGTCTTGACTGTTTTATTAGCTATGGTTGAATGAGTAGTTGTACAACGCAAGCTGCAAGAGAACAGGCAGTTCGCAACTGACTTTATAGCAGATGCTCCCAAGTGGGTCTTTACACTTGCCAATTCAAGTAATTATCTGTAAAAGTTATGAACACGTGAAACAGGTCCAGCGGGACGAACAGCTCCAAAACAAGAGGGAAGAGGGAAGAAACATCTGTGGGATGTTTGAGCTTATTCATTAATGCCCAAAGCTACTCACGCTCTCGTTTTTAAAAGAAAAGTCTGACACCTAATCAACATTTTGGGTTACCGTCAACCCAGATTCCTGCTTAGAAACCACAGCTCTTCAAAGGAGCCCCTTGAAGGCGCTGACACCGGAATTTTGGTGACAGCTTTCACAGGCACAGAGACGCAAATCCGTAGGGCTTTCCCACGAGGCACCGAGTCTTTTTGGTGAAAAGGGGAGGACGAGGTGACAGATGGGCACCGAGCCTGGGGAATTAGGGCCAAATGAAGCTTCCCCCCCACCCCCATACTGTGGCAGCGTACGGACTCGGGTAAAAGGAACGTGCAGTCCGGGCCGCAGAATGCCGGCTGGGGCCCGGGGACGAGGCTGGGTGATTTAGGCTTCGTGATCCGAGGCTGGCCGGGGCCCCCTCGGCGAGTCCGTGCCACCCCTGGCCCTTCAGCGCCCCGGCTGCCGCCGCGCGCCCCAGTGTGCCAGTGACTCAGCAGCGGAGATCCCGATAGGCCGCCCCGCGCACCCGCTCACCGGTTGAAATGATCCACCACACTGAGCAGCACCAGGGGGTGAACCACCACCTTCTGCACCGCCAGCTCCGGCATCGCGACACACCCCGCCCGCCAGGCCCCGCTCCTCGCAACCCGCAGACACCGGCAGCCGCAGCGACTCTCGCGGATCCTCCAGGCCCGGCTCCTCCTCTTCCGGCTCGTCCGCCGCCGCGGTCCCCCATTTCCGCTCCCAGAGTGCCGCGCGCGCCACCCCGGCTTTTCGCGCCCGCTGCCGTTGTGAGGAGAGGAAAGGCCGGAGCAAGGTGGGGCCCGGCTTCGGTGACTCCTTACGAGGTTCCCTGGTCTCCAAAGCTGAAGGGACAGTGGTGACTGATAAAGGTTGACCTCCTGGTGTTGGGCCTGCACCGTCACCCGCAGCGGCTTTTCGCTTTAGTGCCTTACCAGTTCACACCCCGCCCGCCCGTTGGAAGACCGTAGAAAAAATATTAGAAAGAAGTAATAACTCTTACCTCCACCACACAGAAAATGTTCACCTTTGTTTCAAGCCAGAATCCTCCGGAGTTTCTTAACTTGAAATCTTTAGCATTAGGGCATGTCGTTAAAGCAGATTTGGTAATTTATTTCATTCTTGTCGGGGGATTAACCCTTACTAGTACTATGGACTCTTGGCAGATAATCAACTTGTCTTTTAAATATTTCTACCTGTTTATATTACTTACCATTTAATTAGGGCTAGAAGAATTCAGTTTGTGCCTGGAGTCTGGTCACTAAGGTTGATTTTCAAATAAAAGCTTAGGTAAGGGTTAAAGTATGGGTAAGAACTAATTCGAAAAACGTTTTGGTATTTAGCTAGGGAAGAGAAAAAGGAAGACTGAAGGGGGTAATGCGGGAGGCAAAAATTTAAGCGTATCTGCAGAAGGAGGCAAATTAATTCCATACAAGTTCGTATTTCTGATTTTAAGTGGCTGTTTGTGTAAACAAACAATATTTAAGCAACTTGATTTATTTGCTTATTTGCCCGCCCCCTCTATTTTTTAAAGATTTTATTTATTTGAGAGAGAGAGCATGGAGGGAGGGGTGCAGAGGGAGAATTAGGCTCCCCGCAGAGCTGGATGTGGGGCTCATCCCAGGATCCCAGGATCCCGGGATCACGACCTGAGCCGGAGGCAGGCACTTAATTGAGCCATCCAGGCACCCCTTTTTGCCCTGTCTGAACGACTTTTACCTTCCCCATAGCACTGGAGGTCATGTCTGACCTCTCTGAAAAATAACCAAGAGAATTTGCTCTAAATTTTGGTCTCCTTTCAGTGTAATCAAGGAGCTTTTGATAATTCTTTTCTGGGTTCTACCCATTAATTTTATAATATGTACTCTTCCTACTTCTGGGAACATTGCTTTGGATTTTTCTCATTTGTTTTAATATTTTTCATTTGGCTAATAATGATCGCTACTACTTAAGATAACAACTTTAAGGTAGAGAAAATTTAAGTCAGCCCCCATTATGTGATGTGTTAAAAGCATGCTTACTGGTGTTTAGTGCCCGATTCTAAGTAGATAGTCTTAAACTTTTTTTTTTTTTTTTAAGATTTTATTTATTTGAGAGAGAGACAGGGGAGAGATAGAGTGCACAAGCAGGGGGAGAGGCAGGCAAAGGGAGAAGTAGGCTCCCAGCAGAGTAAGGAGCATGAAGTGGGACAGTCAGGACCCCAGCGGAAGCCAGGCACAACCAGATTGAGCCACCCGGGCCTCCCCGAAGTAGATATTCTTGTTTCATCTCTTATATGATGCTATTCAACCCAGGATAGACTTGTATCTGTTATGGAAAGAGCTTGGAAGGATCCTCTTACCCCAATTTTGTTATTAAAAATTTAATAGGTATCAGAAGATCAAAGATTGATTTTGATTTTTCTCATGTGTTAAGACTTAAGAATTGGAGTCTAAAGAAAGCTTTATTTTTTTTCTAAAATATGTAAAGAGTTTAAAGAAAATGGCTTAAAATCATAAGGGGGTTTTTTTTGTTTTTTTTTTGTTTTTTTTTTTAAGATTTTATTTATTTATTCATGAGAGACAGAGAGAGAGAGGTAGAGGGAGAGGGAGAAACAGGCTTCCCACTTGAGCAGGGAGCCCTATATGGGACTTGGTCCCAGGACTCCAGGATCATGACCTGAGCCAAAGGCAGACGCTTACCCATCTGAGCCACCCAGGGGTCTTGGAAGTTATTTTCTGTCTTGCCCCCTCCTTTTTTTAAGTGGAACTGTCTTTGAAATCATACTTAATATTGTAGCCACTACTGGGGGCTGAATTCATTCAGAGGAATGCAGAAGGAGGTATAAGAAATCCACTTCTTTTGTTCGTTTAATTCTGGACTTAAGAGGACCTGATGAGACCTTAAGGATAATACATTTTCCTCTCCTTTGATCATCTTTGTTTTTCTTTATTTTTTTAATTTAAATTCTTCTTTTTCCAGATTTATTATGATGTAATTAACATATAACATTGTGTAAGTGTAATGTGTACAACATGATGATGGGATACACATCTATATTGCACAATGATTACCACAATAAGGTTATTTAACACCTGCATCACCTCACATAATTACCTTTTGTGTGTGTGTGTGTGTGTGTTGGGGGGTATTGAGAACATTTCAGATTTGTTCTCTTAACAACTCTCAAGTATATAAGCCAGTATTGTTAACTATAGTCACCGTAGTGTACATTTATTCCCATCTTATAACTGGAAACTTGCACCTTTTCACCCATTTCTCCCACCCTTTCAACCTCTGGCAACCATTATTCTACTCTCTGTAAGTTCAACTTCTTAAGATTCTACATGCAAGTGAGATAATACAGTATTTGTTTTTCTCATGTATTTCACTTAGCAAAATGCCCTTATGGTCCATCCGTATTGCAAGTGGCAGGATTTCCTTCTTTCTGTTGGCTGAATATTTCATTATATATGTATAACTTTTTTTTCCATTCCTTTTTTCCCCCCGTTCATACATTTTCTCTATCAATTGATCCATTAATGGACACTGATGTTTTTTCTATGTCTTGCCATTGTGAATAATTCCACAATGAACATAGGAGTACCGACGTCTCAGATAGTGATTTCATTTCCTTTATATCTATATCCAGAAGTGGATTGCTAAATCATATGGTAGTTCTGGTAGTTTTTTGAGGGATCTTCATACTTTTTTTCATAGTGGCTGTACCAATCTACATTCTTATCAACAGTGCACAGGGCTTGTCTTTTCTCCTTGTCCTTGCCAGCACTTGTTATCTCTTGTCTTTTTGTTAATAGCCATATTATTATGGTGTGAGATGATACCTCATTGTGGTTTTGATTTGCATTTCCTTGATGACTAATGTTGAGCATCTTTTCATGTACCTGTGGGTCATTTGTATGGATGGAAAAATGTCTACTTAGGTCCCCTGCCTATTTTAAAACTATTATTATTGTTATTATTTGCTAGTGAGTTGAGTTCTTCATGTATTTTGGATGGTAACCTCATACTAGGTACATGGTTTGCAAATATTTTTTTCCCATTCCATAGGTTGCTTATTTTGCTGTACAGAAGGTTTTTCTATGTAGTCACACTCATTTATTTATTTATTTTTAAAAGATTATTTATTTATTTGACACAGAGAGAGATCACAAGTAGGCAGAGAGGCAGGCAGAGAGAGAGGAGGAAGCAGGCTCCCTGCTGAGCAGAGAGCCCGATGCGGTTCTTGATCCTAGGACCCTGAGATCATGACCTGAGCCGAAGGCAGAGGCTTTAACCCACCGAGCCACCCAGGCGCCCCACACTCATTTATTTTTGCTTTTGCTGCTTAATGCTTTTGGTGTCATGTCCACAATAGTGTCAAGATCAGTGTCATGGATCTATTTCCCTTCTAGGAGTTCTTCTAGGAGTTTTACATTTTCAGGTCTTAAAGTCTTTAACTCATTTTAAGTTAATATTTGTGAGCGATGTAAGATAAGGGTCCAATTTCATTCTTTTGCATGTGACTGTCTGGTTTTCTCAGCACTATTTAATGATGTCCTTTTCCCTTTGAGTATTCTTAGCTCCCTTGTCAAATATTGACTACTGAGCTCTCATTTTGTTTTATTGTTCTATGTGTCTGTTTTTATACCTACCATACTATTTTGATTGCTATAGCTTTGTAATAAAGTTTGAAATCAAAAGGTGTGATGCCTCTAGGTTTGTTTGTTTTTGCTCAAGATTGCTTTGGCTATTTGGGGATCTTTTGTGGTTCCATACAAATTCTAGGATTGTTTTTTGTATTTCTGTGAAAAATGTCATTCGAATTTTGGTAGGGGTTGCATTGAATCTATAGATGGCTTGGGCAGTATGGACATTTTAACAGTATTAGTTCTTCTGATGCATGAGCATGGACTATCTTTCCATTTATTTGTGTCATTTAAAAAATATTTTTATTTTATTATTATTGTTTTTTAAAGATTTTATTTATTTATTTGACAGATAGAGAGAGATCACAAGTAGGCAGAGAGGCAGAGAGAGAGGAGGGAGCAGGCTCCCTGCCGAGCAGGGAGCCTGATGCGGGCCTCGATCCCAGGACCCTGAGATCATGACCTGAGCCGAAGGCAGAGGCTTTAACCCACTGAGCCACTCAGGTGCCCCCCCCAAAAAAAGATTTTATTTATTTACTTGAGAGAGAGAGAGCATGAAAGAGCGAGATCATGAGCGAGGGGAGGGGCAGAGGGAGAAGCAGATAACCTGCTGAGCATGGAGCTCCATGCAGGAGTTGATCCCAGGACCCTGAGATCATGATCTGAGCCAAAGGCAGATGCTCAACTGATTGAGCCACCCAGGCACCCCTATTTGTGTCATTTAAAAAAAAGATTTTTATTTATTTATTTATTTATGATTTTATTTATTTGACAGAGAGAGAGAGATCACAAGTAGGCAGAGAGGCAGGCAGAGAGAGAGAAGGGAGCAGGCTCCCTGCTGAGTAGACAGCCTGACTCAGGGCTTGATACCAGGACCCTGAGATCATGACCTGAGCTGAAGGCAGAGGCCCAACCCCCCGAGCCACCCAGGTGCCCCAAGATTTTATTTATTTGACACAGAGAGACAAAGCAAGAGAGGGAACACAAGCAGGGACAATGAGAGAGGGAGAAGCAGGCTGCCCGCCAAGCAGGGAGCCCGATATGGGGCTCAATCTCAGGACCCTGGGATCATGACCTGAGCCGAAGGCAGATGCTTAACCGACTGAGCCACCCAAGTGCCCCTATTTGTATCATTTTTAATCTTTCATCAGTGTCATAATTTTCAGTGTGCAGATCTTTTGCCCTTGGTTAAGTTTATTCCTAAGTATATTATAGTTTTTGATACTATTGTAAATGGGATTGTTTATTTCTTTTTCAGATATTTTGTTGTTAGTTTTAGAATCCCAACTGATTTTTTTTAATAAGCATGTTTTTATAAATTTATTTTTTAAAGTAGGCTCCACACCCAACATGGGCCTTGAACTCACATCTCTGAGATCGAGAGTCACATGCTCTACTAACTGAGCCAGCCAGGAGCCACAGGATCCCAACTGATTTTGTATGTTGATTTTGCATCTTGCATCTTTACTGAATTTGTTTATTCCAATAACTATTTGGGTGACCTTTAGAATTTTTCATGTATAAGATCATCTGCAAACAGAAACAGTTTTATTTCTTCCTTTCTGATTTGGATACAGTTTCTTTCTTTTTCTTGCTTAATTACTCTGGCCAGGACTTCCAGTATTGTGTTGAATAGGAGTGGTGAGAGTGGCCCCTCTTGTCTTGTTCCCGATCTTAAAGGAAAAGCTTTCATCCTTTCACCATTGAGTGTGATGTTAGCTATGTACTTGTTATGTATGGTGTTTATTATATTTATTATGTATGTTCCTTCTATACTGTTTGTTGAGTTTTTTGTTTTGTTTTTTTAGATTTTATTTATTTGACAGACAGGGAGACAGGCACAGAGAAAGCACAAGCAGGGGGCGCTGCAGAGGGAGTGACAGAGGGAGAAGGAGGCTCTCTGCTGAGCAGGGAGCCCAATGTGGGGCTTAGTCCCAGGACCCTGAGATAATGACCTGAGCCAAAGACAGATGCTTAACGCCTGAGCCACCCAGGTGCCCCTGTTGAGTGTTTTAATCATGAAACAATGTTGAATTTTATCAAATACTTTTTCTGCATTTATTGAGATAATCACATGGTTTTAATCTGTTAATGCAGCATATCTTGTTTATTTTCTGTGTGTGTGTTGAACCATTCTTGCATATCATGTATGGATCCCACTTGATTGTGGTGTCTGATACTTTTAATGTGCTATTGACTCTGATTTGCTAGCATTTTTGTTGAGAATTTTTGCATCTATATTTATCAGGGATATTGGCCTGTAGTTTTTTTTGTGTTATTCTTATCTCGCTTTGGTATTAGGGTAATGCTGACCTCATAAAATGAGTTAGAAGTGTTCCCTTTTCAGTTTTTGGATGAATGTGAAAAAGACTGGCATTAATTCTTTAAATGTTTGGTAAATTCAGTGATGGTTTCCATGAAATCATCCGGTCTTGAACTTTTTTTGTTGTTGTTGGGAAGTTTTTGATTACTGCTTCAATCTTCTTATTTGTTATTAGTCTGTTCAGATTTTCTGTTTCTTCATGATTCAGTCTTCTTTTTATAATTTTTTTTTTTAAAGTAAGCTCTACATCCAACGTGGGGGTTGAATTCAAACCCCAAGACCAAGAATCACATGCTTTACTGACTGCATCAGCCAGACATTCCCATGATTCAGTCTTGGTATGTTTCTGGGAATTTATCCGTTTCTCCTAGATTATCCAGTTTGTTGGTATGTAATTGTTCATAGTAGCCTCTTATGATGCTTTATATTTTTGTGGTGTCAATTACAGTTTCTCCTCTTTCATTTATGATTTTATTTGATTTATATCTGTTTTTTTTTTTCCTAGTCCAGCTAATGGCTTGTCAATGTAGTTTATCATTTAAAGAATAGCTCTTAGTTTCATTGATCTTTTCTGTTGCCTTTCTGGTCTCTATTTCTGCTCTGATCTTTATTATTCCTTTTGCTAATTCTGGGCTTGGCTTTTTTTCCTCTTCTAGTTCCTTGAGGTGGTTAAAGTTAGGTTGTTTATTTGAGATATTACTTTCTTTCTTTTTTAGGGGGGGGGGCAGCAGAAGAAGGAGAGAGAGAATCTTAACCAGGCTCCATGCCCAGCATGGAGCCCAATGCTGGACTGGATTTCACAACCCTGAGGTCATAACCAGAGTGGAAATCAACAGTTGGGCGCTTACCTGACTGAGCCACCCAGGTGCTCCTGAGAACTTTCTTTTTTCTTAATGTAGGTATTTATCACTATTAATTTCCCTCTTAGAACTGCTTTTGCTACATCCCATAAATTTTGGTATGTTGTGTTCAACTTTCATTTGTTTCAAGATATATTTTGATTTCTTTTTTGGTGTTTTTCCTTCGAACTATTAGTTGTTCAGGAGGATGTTGTTTAATTTCAAATTTTTGTGAATTTTCCAGTTTTCCTCCTTTTACTGAATTCTATTGTGTTTGGAAGAGAATCTTGGTATGCTTTCAGTGTTGTTACATTTGCTAAGGCTTGTTTTGTGACCTAACATATGACCTATGTTCCATGTGCCCTTAAGAAGAATATGTGTTCTGCTGCTGTTGGGTGGAATGTTGTGTATGTGTCTATAAGGTTCATTTCATCTAAATTATAGCTTAAATTTGGTAGGGGACTGGAGGTGGGATGGGCTGGGGGCCTGAGGCCCCAGGAGCTGTTCTGGCAGTGGGGCTGGCCAGGAGACTGGGTTTGTGGGAGTCCACTTGGAGCCTGAGTTCATGGGGTCTTGCTGGGATCCTGGGGTCATAGAAGCTACCTGGGGCCACAGGAGGCAGCTGAAGGTAGGGTGGGTTGGAAGCCTTGGTTTATGGGTTTTGGCCTATTGGTGCAGGCCTGGTGCTGGAGTTTATGATGAAGTTGGGTGCTCAGTCTTCTCTCCTTCCTCCATAGGAAGGATGTCTCTTTTCCTTTAAGTTGCCCAGGCTTGGGGGAAATGTGATAGGAGTAATGTGAAACTGTCTTTCTCATTCTCTTCAATTAATCTTTCCTTGTTTCTGTGTTCTACTCAAGTGCTGGAACCCTTTACCTTGAATTTTTACCTCTTGTGAAGGTATTTTTGCATGTGGATAGTTGTTCAAATTGATGTTTCTGGGAGGTAATGGGTGCTAGCAATTTCTGCCATCTTGTTTACATCTTGTCTTTCAATTTTTGGAGATAGCTCTTACAAACCCTAGTATTTTGAAAGAGTTTTTATTTTTGCTAATTCCACAACATGGAACACTGGTCCTTTAAGCATGGCAGCAATATTTTGAACTTTAGAGTATTTATTATTTTATTATGTTTGGAAGGAAGAAGAAAGTATACATAGCAGACTGACCACCTTCAGCCTAAGCTATATTCATTGCTGGTATTCAGATACCTTTGGAAATATTTTGCAAACCTGGGTAGGCCCACTAGAATTCTACTTGCATATGTCACTGAGAAACCTGCAGTGGGACTGTTTGTAAGGGAAGAATCAGATAGACCCATTTGACTGTCAAATGCTAAGCCTTAGTCTTTGGAGGAAGAGCATTGATTCTTGAGAATGTATATATCTGCCACTCAGCTTTGACTAGTAGTTCAACCTATCTTAGACTTATAGCTGAGGCTAGAAAGCCACATTGGTTAAGTTTTATGAGAAAATTGGAAGAGTTGTTACATAAAAGCTCTGTGAGACATCTGTGCACCTGTAGCAGCACTGCTTATGGTATTTCTCCAACAGAGTAACCCTAAAACATGGAGAGACCCATTCTTCCCCGCTTTGTGGTTTTGGCTCCTTGAGGCACTGGTATATGAGCAATGGTGTTTGCAGGGACTGGAGTCTGTAGAAGATGGTGGTACCTAGTAGTGTCATCAGGCCTGGAAGCCATGGAGATATACAACAGATGGGCCAGAGCAGGAAGAAATAAAACAAAGAATACTATAGTCTCACTGTATGCGTACACTACAGCCCCAGGAACTCAAGAAATACTTGGGGTGTGAGAAACATAGTGAAGTCCTGGGTTCCTGCAATAAGTAGAATGCAGCAGCCAATGAACAGTGATTATATGTGTATATAAGATAGTATTACATATTCAACAAATACTGCTTAAAAATAGCTCTCTGCTTGTTATAAATTAGATATAGCTCAAGGCCTCTCTTGATCATTTGAAAAAAAAAATGCAGTATTTTCCTAAGAGGAGGCCTTTAGATTTTTGTCATCTCATAATAAAAGTAAGAAAATAATTTAAAAATTCTAGTACTTTATTAATCAAAGTCGACGACCTACAAGAAAACAGGAAATGAAAAAGTAAGACTTTTAGAAATAATATATACAAAGGCAGAAAGCATTGTAGGGGTATGCATGTATGTCTATGTGCATTGGACTGTGATTTTGTTATAATGAACTTGTCTATCTGTTCTAATGGAGGCTATTGTGTATGTGCAATGGAGGTAGTCTTTGGAAAATTATTAATGTCCTTTCTGTCTTTTGCCTTTTCCATACAAAACATTTGCTCTAGGTTTTAAGAGACTTCCATCTACGGGGAGGGTGTGGGTCAAGGAGAAGTAAGTCAGAGAGAAAGATGTAATATTTAGCTTCTGACACGCACAATTGGGTTATTCAATAAGTTAATAGCTCTGCAAGCCAGAGCTTTGTCTTGAGAGATAATTTTCTAAATCTTTTTACTCTTTTTGTTTTCAGCCTAGGTTGGAGATCTCAGTTGACGGAACTATAGGGTCCTCTGGTAGTTTAAGGAAATGCTCTGCTTACCATTAAGGCATAGCGAGAGTCAGGAAGAATGAAGATACAATGTAAAGAAGGTAAAAGAAAACCCCACTCCTTTTTCTGTCAAGGGAAGTGAAAGGAGAATACTAGCAAGGTGGTCAGATGTGTTTCAGTTTTCCCTTTTGTGTGTTTTGTCTCATTGTCTTAGAGAGTGGGCAGTGTTTTGGATTAGATGAGTGTGAATATGAGAGGGCAAGGAAGATTTCCTGTCTTGTGCCTTTTTGGGACTCAGGGAGATATTATATTGCCCTCGGTCTAGCTCGGTGCAACCACACTGATATGATAGTGCAGTGAAGGTGGTGGAATGAAGGTTTTCAGGTTTGGCTGCCTGTTCCACCCTTGGTTCTGGTGTGGCATGAACCTAGGATGCTCTCTGCCTGCGGTGTCTTTTCCTCTGTTATCTGCTTACAGAACCTCTACCTCATCCTTTGGGTCTCAGTGCAGGAACCTTTGTGAGGACATTGGCCCTCAGGACAGTTAGACTCAAGTATTTGACATGTGTTTTGGTCTGTGACATGTGGTCTGTTCTTGGACTTCTTGTATCATTTATTCTCTGTTTATTTTCAGGGTCCCACAGTAGAATGAGGATTCCTAGAGGACAGGGATTTTGTACTTTTTCTCTTTAGATACCAAGGCAGGCTAGTGCCAGAATGAACATTTGTTAAGTAAGTAAAATTCTCAAATCCAGGCTTTTTTTTTTTTTTAAGATTTTATTTATTTATTTGACACAGAGAGAGAGAGGTCAGATAAAAGTAGGCAGAGAGGCAGGCAGAGAGAGGAGGAAGCAGGCTCCCCGCTGAGCAGGGAGCCCGATGCGGGCCTCGATCCCAGGACCCTGAGATCATGACCTGAGCCGAAGGCAGAGGCTTTAACCCACTGAGCCACCCAGGCGCCCTCAAATCCAGGCTTTTAGAAACTTCTTAGAATTTTGATTCTTTCCAGGAATGGAGGTAACTTAACATTTGAATTGCTGAGAGGTCTATGCAAATTGCTCTGACCTTTCAGTTGATTCTGAATGCTTTTAAAGTTTCTATATTTTTGAGTAAGGCTATATGTATAAATATAGGCTGGTTTGCAAATGAGGCCCTCAATTTGTGTATTGCCTTCTGCTTACAATTTAACCTTTTCAGGAATGGATTTTGAACATATTGAACAGTGATGCGAGGTTTTTAATAAGTATAAGAAATACCAAATAGTAGTTTAAGTACTCAGTGAATACTTAACTATTAATATGAAATATTACTAGATAATGCTTCAGAAAAAAAGAGCTTGGAAAGAAATACACCAAATTGTTAACAGTGGTTATCCCCAGGTAGTAATGACGATTGGTAGCATATTATATTTTCTTTCTGTCTGTCTGTCTTTCCTCCTCCCTACCTCCCTCCTTTCCTCCCTCCATCCCTCTCTCTCTCCCTCCCTCTCTTTCTTTCTTTCTTTCTTTCTTTCTTTCTTTCTTTCTTTCTTTCTTTCTTTCTTTCAAGATTTTATTTACTTCTTTGAGAGAGAAAGAGAGAGAGACTGAGAGAACGAGTGGGCAGAGAGGCAGAGGGAGAATCAGACTCCCCGCAGAGCAGGGAGCCCGATGCAGGACTCGATCCCAGGACCCTGGGATCATGACCTGAGCCAAAGGCAGCCACTTAACTGTGCCACCTAGGCGTCCCTGCATTTTCTTATTGTTTCTTGTATGTTTCTTTTTGTTCTGTTTTTCAGTTTTTCCACAGTCATATAATATTATTGTTGTTATTTTTGTGGAAATATGTTGTCACATTAGCAGGGCAGAAGAGTACAGTGGTTTAATAACACAGCCTCTGCAATCAGACAGTCCTGTCCACTTTAACATCCTCTGTTTCCTCATCTGTAAAAGTAGATGATGACATACCTACTGATGTACCCATATTAACCAGACAATTCTTTGATTCCCTTCTCTTTACTTTTTGTGTATCTTTTGTAGATTTTTACTTTGTGGTTACTATGAGACATCTTACAGATATAATATTCTACTTTAAGCTCATAAGTACAACTTCATTTGTATTAAACTACCCTTTTATGTCCCTCTCCAGCATCTTCTGTTTTTGATGTTACATTTTACATCTTTTTATATTGTGTATCCCCTAACAAGTTACTGTAGCTATAGTTATTTTTAATACTTCTGTCCTTTAATCTTTATAATAGAGTTAAATAATTAACATACTATCATATTACAGTATTAGAGTATTCTGAATTTGACTATGTACTCATCTTCACAGGTGTCTTTTCTTTTTTCTCAAATTTTCATGTTACTATTGGAGTCATTTCATTTCAGCTTCAAGGATTCCTCTCAGTATTTCCTGTAAGGTAGGTCTACTGTTGTTACACTCCCTCAGCTTTTGTTTATTTGGGAGTCTTTACCTGTCTTTCATTTCTGAAGTACATCTTTACTGGGTACCGTATTCTTGGTCAGCAGCTTTTCTCTTTCAGAACTTTGAATGTATCATCCTGCTCTTTCCTGGCTTGCAAAGTTTCTGCTGAGAAAGCCCTTATAGCCTTATGGGGCTTTCCTTTATTTAGGAAGAATTTTCTTGTTTTNGGGCCTCGATCCCAGGACCCTGAGATCATGACCTGAGCCGAAAGCAGAGGCTTTAACCCACTGAGCCACCCAGGCGCCCTGCTCTTTTTCTTTTAGAGAGTTTATTATAATGTGTTTTGGAGAAGATCTCTTTAGGTTGAATTAGTTTAGGGACCTACGATCTTCATGAACTTGGATGCCTAAGTCTCTCCCTAAATTTGGGAAGTTCTCAGCCATTATTTCTTTCTTTCTTTTTTCTTTCTTTTTTTTTTTTAAGATTTTACTTATTTATTTGACACAGAGAGAGAGAAAGAGAGAGAGAGAGAGAGAGAGAGAGAGATCACAAGTAGGCAGAGAGACAGGCAGAGAGAGGGGGGAAATCAGGCTCCCTACTGAACAGAGAGCCTGATGCAGGGCTCGATCCCAAGACCCTGGGATCATGACCTGAGCCGAAGGCAGAGACTTAACCCACTGAGCCACCCAGGTGCCCCTCAGCCATTATTTCTTTAAATAAATTTTTTGCCCCTTTCTCTCTTTTTTTCCTTCTGGGGCTGCCATAATGCTTAGGTTGTTTCTTTTAATGGTATCTTGTAAATCCCTTAGGCTTTCTTCATTCTTTTTTTCTTTTTGCTCCTTTGACTGGATATTACATGTGATCTGTCAAGTTCACTGATTCTTTCTTATGTTTGGTTGTATCTGCTGTTGAAAGCTCTCTATCAAATTCTTCATTCATTGTATTCTTTAGCGCCAAAATTTGTTTTTTTTTTATATTTTATATTTTTTTATTTTTTCATTTCATTTTTTTATTACATATAATGTATTACTTGCCCCAGGGGTATAGGTCTATGAATCATCAGGCTTACACATTTCACAGCACTCACCATAGCACAAACCCTTCCCAATGTCCATAACCCAGCCATCCTATCCCTACCCACCCACCCCCCAGTAACCCTCAGTTGTTTCATCAATTAAGAGTCTCTTATGGTTTGTCCTATTTTTTTATTTTATTTTATTTTTTTTATTTTTATTTTTTTTATTTTTTTTTTTAAAGATTTTATTTATTTATTTGACACAGAGAGAGAAATTACAAGTAGGCAGAGAGGCAGGCAGAGAGACAGGGAGAGGAGGAAGCAGGCTCCCTGCTGAGCAGAGAGCCCGATGCGGGCCTCGATCCCAGGACCCTGGGATCATGACCTGAGCCGAAGGCAGAGGCTTTAACCCACTGAGCCACCCAGGCGCCCTGTCCTATTTTTTTAAAGATTTTATTTATTTATTTGTCAGAGAGAGAGAGCACACAAGCAATGGGAGCAACAGGCAGAGGGAGAAGCAGGCTCCCCACTGAGCAAGGAGCCCAGTGTGGGACTTGATCCCAGGATGCTGGGATCATAACCTGAGCCGAAGGCAGATGAACCAGATGCTTAGCTGACTGAGCCACCCAGACATCCCAGTGTTTTTCTGTTTTTTTTTGTTGTTTTTTTTTGTTTTGTTTTGTTTTTTTTGGTTGAACCTCTTATTTTGTTCTTACATTGTTTTCCTGATTTTGTTAAATTATTTTTGTATATTCTCTCACATCTCTCTGAGCATCTTTAGAACAGTTATTCTGAATTTTTGTCAGGCACTTCCATTTTGGGGTGGTCAGGTGCTAGAAAGTTATTGTTTCATTTGGTGGTGTCATGTTTCCCTGATTCTTTATGATCCCTATAGCCTTAAATAGGTGTCTGCATACTTGAAGAGATAGCTACCTCTTCTAGACTTTATGGACTGACTTCAGTAAGGACAGACCTTCACTCGTAGGTGAGGGCCCTGTATCTAGTGGTGCTGAGGGATGGCTCTGCATCCAGGGGTATGTGGTGTCTCATTGGTTTGAGCAGCTGTGGTGTTCCACATCAACTGCATGATCCTTGGTGAAGGCTGTGGGGTGTCAGCAGTGGTTGTAGGGTTGTTGAGTTTCTCAGGGGTGCCTCTAGTTCTAGTGGGTAGGACCAGGGTAGCAGCAGTGGTGGCCACACTAGATAGTCCCCACAGCTGTGGAGACCAGCTCCAGGTACCTGTGTGTGGCAGGGGCCTGCTGCAGACACATATTCAGTGGTAAGGGCTGGGGCCAGCTGCAGGGTTTGGAGCTAACTACAGGCATGTAAGCAGCTGTGGGGGTCCTGGCTGTCAGTGTGTACTTGTGTGACTGTAGGAGCTAGCCATATGCATATACAGTAAACAGATCTAGCTACCTACCTACCTTCCTTTCTTTCCTTCTTTCTTTCTTTCTTTCTTTCTTTCTTTCTTTCTTTCTTTCTTTCTTTCTTTCTTTCTCTCTCTCTCTTTTTCTTTCTTTCTTTTTTTTCCTTTTCTTTTCTCCTTTACTTTTCTTTTCTTTCCTTTTCTTTTCTTTTCTCCCCTTCCTTCCCTCCTTTTTTTTTTAAAGTAAACTCTATGCCCATTGTGGATCTCAAGCTTATGACCCTGTGATCAATGTTTTTTAGTTTTTTTATTAATCAGACCATTCTTAATTGCTGTTCTAACCAGATGAGTCTCTGGGAAATTTATTATCACATGTACCAGGCAGGTTCAGGGGCCCTCTTTTTTTCAGGGGCCCAAACGATATTTTCGTTTTTCTGTCTTTTAGCCTCTTTCAGTGTTTTGGCACCATTTTCAGACAGTTTCCTACTAGTAACAAGGAAGCATGTTGATGGCTACAGACAGTCACAGGTTTAAATCTTTAAAGGAAGGGAGACCTTGAACTCCAAACCTTTATTTATGGAATTTGATTAGCCTTTCTAGAACTAGGGGCTTTCCCTGAACTAACCACTGTGCTCATAGAAATAGAGTTCTCTAAATGTCCAGTTTGGGATCATTTTGGTCATGGGGCAACTGTGATGGATCAGTTCACCAGGACCACATGGAATGGAGAAGGAAAAGGGGATGTTGTAATCAGAAGTGGGTGATGAATACTGGGCAAATAAAAACAGCAAGTCTGTCCTGTGACATAAATTGCTTAGCACTGTTTGTAGAACATAGGAAGAACTCAGAGATGTTAGACATTATCACTGGAGTGTAGAGTCCTCATCATTATTATATTTTATAACAGATTATTATAAGAATTTTTAATTTTTGCTACCTGGTGTTTATGTTTTAAGTAATCCAGCAGAACAAGAGCTAAAATTCATGTTTCATATTGCTGAATATTTCTTTATCCTTATCTTTTGCCTTAGGTATTTTTAGTTTTTGAAATGTGCTTTTTAAAATACCTATTTTAATATGTATTTTAATATGTATTTTAAATGTATTGTTGATCATTTTGATTTTTCAAATGGCTAATTGTTGCATAATGTCTTGATTAGTTTAAGGAGGTTTTTTCCTTGTTTTATGTTTTACATAAGTGATGGCCTTGTGTGTTATTATTTCTCTTGTTGTTGTCGTATTTCACTTAACTGCAAATTAAAAAGAACTAAAAAAATTACAGCAATTTCTAGTTTATATTCAGGAAACAGAACTCTCCACAGGACCCTGTGCATGGTACAGATACGTCAGAAAACTATTTTCCATTGTGCTTTGAAAGCCTGTAAGCAGGCCACAATGGCATACAGTTCACCAATCTTGGATGAAGCCCAGAGAGACTGCAGTGCATAGACTGTAGGAAATCTCCCATCTGAAGAGTTAATTTTCTTTTAGGATCAGTATTAGGGGCTGCTGTGATTACAACAAGACACTTTAAGATTGGTACAGGAACACTTATAACAGTTGACTATAAAAGAAAACCCAGGAGGCCACATTCAGCCCTGGGAGCTCCTTTGGTTTGAGCCTCAAAGACCTTTATTTTGAATTTACCTCTTCCTTGGATTACACACGCTGTCATCTTTAATAAAAAGAATTCATTACATTAACATAAATAAGCAACCAACTAGTTTCATTTCTTTAATGTTTTAAAATGTCGGGAAGGCCACTTTTGTCTTTTGTTATCATTCTGATTCTTTTCAGAGCACTCTTAATGGCTATGTAAAATTAAATATTTCTTTTCTTCTTTGTTTTATCTTATTTATTTATTTATTTATTTATGAATTTAGTAGCAAAACAGTTACTAGGTTTGAAGACAGACGAAGCTTTTTATTTTTTTAAAGAGGGAGATATTTTTTCTTTTTTTCTTCAAGATAGTAAATCAAAGAAGAATTTTTTTTTTAATTTGAAAAGCTGGGGCAACAATATTAAATAATTGCCGTGGAAGAAAAGAAATCAGCCATAATCCTAATCTCAAATATAGCCACTAGTTTTAGTTTTGTATGCACCTTTCAGTTTTGAATACACACATACATACTTTATCAAGTTGAAGTTTGAATGCACCTGAAAAAACTATGAAGAAGGAATTTGAAGCAAGTTTAATCAATATAAAGTTGGTATAATTTGTATTTTAAGAATAGAGCAAGGCTTATCAATAGTAAACTGCAATTTTTTGCTTTCTCTAAAGGGAAAAGTCTTTTATTATATTTCATTTTTAAAAAGATTTTGTTTTATTTATTTTAGAGATAGAGCACAAGTAGGGGGAGGGGCAGACGGAGAGAGAGAATCTCAAGTAGACTCCGCCCTGAGTGCAGAGCTCCACGTGGGGCTTCATCTTATGACTCTGAGATCATGACCTGAGCTGAAATCAAGAGTCAGACCCTCATTTGAGCCACCCAGGTGCCCGGGGAAAAAGTCTTTAAAAAAAATTCCCCCCAGTGATATTAATTTCCTTAAAATCCTTCTAAACCTTTCCAACGCCTATGGGACAAAAATCTGAACTATAGAAAGGTATCCAAGATTCTACCCAACCTGGCTTCCACCAACCCTTCAGACCTCTTGCCATGTGCCAAAGCAAACTGAAACTCCAGCCATTTCGGCTCTTACCTGCCATTTGCTTTTCTTTGTGCTAATCCCACTTTTTGAATTGTCTTTGCCTTATATACCAGGAGAGTTTCTAGGTCTTTCTCAAGGATCCCACGCAGAAGGTCATTTCTACTATTGGGGTTTTCCTTGCCTCTCCAGGCAGTGTTAGTTTCTCTGTCCTCTGGGTCCCCACAGCACTTTGTGCATCTCTCTAGTATAGTGCTCATCATGCTCCATGGTAACGGTTCATTTGACATGTGACTCTTCTGCCCTGGGGTATGTGTAAAGGCTGCCTTAGTCATCTTTTTAGCATCTGCACCTAGCAAGAGTCAGATATTCATTACCCATATTGTGAAATTTGGGTGGTATGTTACAGCGCATCTATAATGTGTTGGTCAGTGATCTTTCAGCATGAGAAAATGATTTTTTCCATAGTTTCCTATTTAGTCTCCCTACACACAAAACAAAGCAACACAAAGCCAAACCAAATGCAGAATGAGCACAGCTCTGATTACAAATTTCCTATCAATGCATGTAATTTTATATATACCATTGTTTCAAATACAAATGAAGTGTGTTGAAATGTGAGGGAAAAATATATGGACTATTATTGAAGGAATTCCAAACCAAAATGTTATATTTTCTGTTTCACAGTAATTTTTGAAAGGTACTATATATAATTTTAGGTTAGTGTCAGAGAACCTCTTCACCTTCATTTCTCTCTTAACACCTTTTATCATAACTTCTTTTTTTTAAAGATTATTTATTTATTTATTTGACAGAGACACAGCGAGAGAGGGAACACAAGCAGGGGGAGTGGGAGAGAGAGAAGCAGGCTTCCCGCAGAGCAGAGAACCTGACGTGGGGCTCAATCCTAGGACCCTGGGATCATGGACCTGAGCTGAAGGCAGACACATAACGACTGAGCCACCCAGGTGCCCCTTATCATTTCTGAAGCTCCCCTTTGCAGTTTGAATTTAAAGTTCTGAGGCAAGCTCTTCAGAACTCTAACACCTGCTTGGGGCTAAACTGGCAGGGGGAGAAATTGAAAAGCAGTGAAGATTCTTTTCAGTAAAGTACTTAGCATTTTAAATAGTAGATGTTTGGGGAAAAAATAATGGTAATAATAGTATTGGAAACTCCCCTACAACCCCATGCGGGGAGAGGAATGTGAAGCTGTTTAGTGGATTCATACTTTGAGTTCTCAAAAATATTCTTTTTCAAAGATAGTTCAAATTTGATTTTGATCAAATTAAACTACTAAGAATGTAGACTTTTCCTTGAGCACAGATTTATACTTTCTCTTTTAAAATTCAAACCCTTTCCTTCTGACATCAAAGAGAAAGGATTCAAGGCTTTTAGAATCTTACTCTAAGATACCAAAGAACCCTAGGATAATGGTTAGAAAATTAGGAAGAGATTTTTGAAATAATTGAATTTTGGTTCTCATCTGCTATTGTATATTGAATATAAATTCCCATAGTCCAGGTTAATGACAAAGTTTTAAAAAGGTACATGTGTTTTTTAACCCTTAATAATTTTATATTATTCCCAAGAATTTCTGGAGCCTTTTAAGATTCAGAGGCCTATGGTGAACTTTTTGAGGTTATGTCTTTTAATTTTTTTGATCTTTCTGTTCTGTAGCTAAAGAAAATTATTTAATTTATTTTTCCAGCAGAGGGAGACATCTGACCATGAACGTGGTATTGCTACTTGCCAGGAGTATTCTGTAGCCCATTTTATCAATATACATAAAAAACTCAATGTTCAAATTAACTAGTTCAATAAGTAATTTAGCTCATTGATTTTTGGGCATATCCTAAGTGCCATTACAAGCTACGGATATTTTAAATGCCATTACCTAATAGAAGGAATGTTTTAAGCACCTTTTATTGATTTTATTACTGCTTTATTTTGCTGTCTTGGTTTAAAATCATTTTAACCACTCCGTAATCAAGAAGAAATATATCGTTGGTGAAATACAGTCAATTTCCTAAAAACCTTTGACATCGTTAAATAAGGAATTACAGTTGTTAAATCATGTCAGGCAATAACTAAGGGACAGAAGAGATATAAAATTTGGAGCAGTGGGCCAGCATACCAGTAAGCCATGCTGACCTCCGACATTCACATTCTGCAGGTGACAGTCACACTTCAGGTTTGCTTGTGGTTTTTATATCAGCGAGAAAGATTTAAAATCTCAGGTAGGAAGGAGGGTGGACTGATAGCAAGGTGTGATCCAGGGACAACTACAGTGCCTTTTAATCACTTCATGTGATTTTTGGCTAAAATGATTCTCTAAGCAATTTTTAAATTTCATTTGCTTTTCTTGCTAGATTATAGTATATTGATATTCTGCATATGAGGGAACTAGAGCGATCACAGGGTTTTTTTTTTTTTTTTAAAGATTTTATTTATTTATTTGACAGAGAAACAGAGATCACAAGTAGACAGAGAGGCAGGCAGAGAGAGAGGAGGAAGCAGGCTCCCTGCCGAGCAGAGAGCCCGATATGGGCCTCGATCCCAGGACCCTGAGATCATGACCTGAGCCGAAGGCAGGGGCTTTAACCCACTGAGCCACCCAGGCACCCGATCACAGGGTTTTTTACCACCACTTCTTTCTTCTGCTCATTTGATTTTACATTAGCGGTGTTACTCAGCTGATCAGCTGGTAGACAAGGAATGTGGTCCGTACACTGCTTCATCAAAGAGGCGCCGAAGTGAGTAGTGAGCATTGAAGCTCGATACAAGCCTGCTAATGAGTTGATTGCATTGACATTTGATGTAATTTAACTGTAGAGTGGCAAATATCAATACCTGTATATGATTTGGCAGATGGTTGTTGAACTGTGATTAGAAGTTTAGAGTGATTCCCGGTAAAAGACCACCTGGCAGTAACCCAAGAACAGAGAACTGAGTTTTCCCCATTAAATGGAATAGGTCCAGAAAGTCAAGTGTTTTGATCATTAATAGAGTCTTTCCTTTTCTTTTAACAAATGTTAGCTTCAAGAGGAAATTGATAATTATGCATAGGTCTATTAAATGATCTTTGGGATAGCTCTTTTCATTCTTTCAAATGAGGTCATATCTACAGTAGTGGCAGTTACTCACTGGCAAGGAAAGAAAACTAGTTAAAATGCTGATAGGTGTCATTTCAATATATTGGGGATGTTGGAAGCATCTTTGTAGATTTAATGTATTTGAGGCTGAAAACCAGATTTTTTTTCTAACAATGTAATATAAATATAAATATTTCTAATATTATCTTATAAGTTATATAAACATAATAGAAATAAGCTATACTGAGTATCTATTATATGCAAGACCTTCTTGTAAGTGTTTGAAATATAAAGAACACCAAAGTGATGCCTTTCTTTCCCTCAGTGGACATGCAGTCCCATGGGAGACACATCCCATGGGAGAGTTGGAATAAAGGGCAGGAACTATGGCAGCATGGGGAAGAATAATGAGTTTCTTCTATGGGAAGAGGAAGTGTCAGGGAGGGCCTTATGGAGGTGTCACTTAAAATAGCTTTAGAACGGGCGCCTGGGTGGCTCAGTGGGTTAAAGCCTCTGCCTTCGGCTCAGGTCATGGTCTCAGGGTCTTGGGATCGAGGCCCGCATCGGGCTCCCTGCTTGCCAAGGAGGCTGCTTCCTCCTCTCTCTCTGTCTACTGCTCTGCCTACTTGTGATCTCTCTCTCTGTCAAATTAAAAAAAAAATAGCTTTAGAACCGTTGGAGATGAGCATTCAGAAGTAGAGAAACCAGCAATACAAATTCGCGCCCCGCCTTTTTTTTTTTTAAATAGGCTTTATTGGGTGCCTGGGTGGTTTAGTTGGTTAAGCGACTGCCTTCGGCTCAGGTCATGACCGGGATTAAGTCCCGGGATCGAGTCCCTTATTGGGCTCCCAGCTCCATGGGGAGTCTGCTTCTCCCTCTGAACTTCTCCCCCCCCCCATGCTCTCTCTCACTCTCTTTCTCTCTCAATAAATAAATAAAATCTTTAAAAAAATAGGCTTTATTTTTTACAGCAGTTTTAGGTTCACAGCAGAATTGAGCAGGATGTAAAAAGAGTTCTCGTAAGCCCTCTGACCCCACACATGCACAGTTTCCCCCACTATCAACATCCTGCACGAGAGTGGTACATTTTTTTTTTTAAATTTTATTTTTATTATTTGCCCAAGGGGTACAGGTCTGTGAATCATCAGGCTTACATCTTTCACAGCATTCACCAAAGCACAAACCCTCCCCAATGTCCATAACCCATCCACCCTATCCCTACCCTCCCACCCCCCAGTAACCCTCAGTTTGTTTTGTGAGATTAGGAGTCTCTTATGGTTTGTCTCCTTCCCCATCCCATCTTGTTTCATTATTTTTCCCTCCCTACCCCCCACGACCCCCAACCCTGCCCCTCCAGTTCCTCATATCAGAGAGATCATATGATAATTGTCTTTCTCTGATTGACTTATTTCGCTCAGCATAATACCCTCCAGTTCCATCCATGTCGTTGCAAATGGCAAGATTTCGTTTCTTTTGATAGCTGCATAGTATTCCATTGTATATATATACCACATCTTCTTTATCCATTCATCTGTTGATGGACATCTAGGTTCTTTCCATAGTTTGGCTATTGTGGACATTGCTGCTATAAACATTCGGGTGCACGTGCCCCTGAGGAACACTACCTTTGTGTCTTTAGGATAAATACCCAGTAGTGCGATTGCTGGGTCGTAGGGTAGCTCCATTTTCAACTTTTTGAGGAATCTCCATACTGTTTTCCAGAGTGGCTGCACCAGTTTGCATTCCCACCAACAGTGTAGGAGGGTTCCCCTTTCTCCGCAACCTCGCCAACATCTGTCATTTCCTGACTTGTTGATTTTAGCCATTCTGACTGGTGTAAGGTGGTATCTCGCTGTGGTTTTAATTTGTATTTCTCTGATGCCGAGTGATGTTGAGCACTTTCTCATGTGTCTGTTGGCCATTGAGAGTGGTACATTTTTTTTAAGATTTTATTTATTTGACAGAGGGAGCACAAGCAGGCAGAACAGCAGGCAGAGGGGGAGGGAGAAACAGACTCCCTGCTGAGCAGAGAGCCTAATGTGGGGCTTGATCCCAGAACCCTGGGACCATGACCTAAGCCAAAGGTAGATGCTTAACCAGCTGAGCCACCCAGGCGCCCTCAGAGTGGTACATCTGTTACAATTGATGAATCTATATTGACATATGCTGTTATCACCCAAAGTCCATAGTTTACATTAGTGGTCACTTTTTGTGTTATATGTTCTGTGGGTTTGACCAATGTACAGGACATGTATCCACCTTTACAGTATCATACAGAATAGTTTCTCTGCCCTAAAGATCCTCCGTGTTCCACCTATTTATCCATCCCTCCCTCTTTCCCATCCCCTGTGAACTACTGATTTTTTTACTGTTTCCAGAAAGATAAAAGGTTTTAAAATTTTTGAAATGTTTACTGTACCATTATATACATTTGTGTGATGTATGAAGAATAAGGAAATAAATAAAATGTGTTCACCTTCCAGCTGAGATATTAAAATATTACCAATATTTTTGAAGCTCTGATGTGTTCTTTCCCAGGTGCTCCCTTTTACCCTGCCAATACTTCATTTAAAAAAAAAAATTCTTAAACCTAATTGCAAAGCACACAAAAACCTGGGTCTTTCAAGTCCCACCACCACCCCCTTATTCTTTGGTTGGATCCGTGCAAGATGAAGTGAAGGAATAGATTGATGTTTGTCTAGTGAATTCAGATGGTATGGAAAGATTTTTTCTTTTTTTTTCTTTTTCTTTTTGGTAGTTAGGATGTGGGGGTTCTAGATAATCTAAATGACTATCAAAATCATTTGAAATAGGGCACCTGGGTGGCTCAGTTGGTTAAGCAACTGCCTGCGGCTCAAGTCATGATTCCAGAGTCCCAGGATCAAGTCCCGCATCGGGCTCCCAGCTCCATGGGGAGTCTGCTTCTCTCTCTGACCTTCTCCCCTCTCATGCTTTCTCTCTCTCTCTCAAATAAATAAATAAATAAAATCTTCAAAAAATCATTTGAAATAGGAAATAGTCTGATTTATTCAAATTATAGCTCTGCTTCACTTTGAGCTTTATAGACTTTTCTTCTCTTGCTCAATATATTCAGATGGAATGACTAAACTAATCCCAATGCATTATGATGGAGACGCATGTTTGATTATGGAGACTCATTCAGAATTTCATGCATTTAGACTTCCATGTCAGCATGGCATGTTCATCTTTAAATCTAGCAACAAGTACTTTCAGAATTAATTTTTAACTTTGCTGATGGCCATGCTCTTCTGTTTTCATTTTGAAGTTTCATAGGACTTATTAGGTGAACATACTTTATATTAAAATCAACGGTATGTTGGAAAGAACTCTAGGATACAAGCTATGTTCTTTCCTCCACCACCACCCCCCAAACCCACTCTGTGCCAGTTCTTTGCCTGCATTTGTATGAGATCTTGGACACACATTTTAGCTTTTCCAGCTGCTCTTAGATTTAAGAAAATATATTCTGGTTACTTCTGGTCATAAGAGCAGTCTAATTTCTGTAATAAAAATGACCAGTTCAATGTAACATTCTGACCTTTATTAAAGTTCAAGCCACTCTTCTTGCCCATCATTGTGTTGCTTTAGGTTGAGAAGCCCACAATAGGAGGTGGGGATGGGTTGACTTTTCTATTTCTTTCCTAGAGGAGCTTCTCCCCTGAATCTATCCCACCCCCCAGAGTGGGAGCTGGAAGGTGTGAGGAGGAGGCGCACGGACGGGGAAAATTTTAGCGGTCTTGCACTGATCTGCTGGTGGTGTTCTCTGGGCTTGGCAGATGCTCAGCACTGACTTTCAAGATGTACTCTCTTGAGGTCCCCTTCTGGGAATGGCAGACTGCAGGTGCCATGTCTGTTCTCTGGCTGCATTCTAGGGTCTATCTCTAGTCTCTTGGTCCTGAGGTCCACTGACCCTATTGGAAATGGATCTACTTTTTATTTTTAAATAAGATTTTATTTATTTATTAGGGGTGAGGAGAGAGAAGGAGCACAAGTAGGCAGAGTGGCAGGCAAAGGGAGAGGGAGAAGCAGACTCCCCGCTGAGCAGGGTCCTGGGATCATGACCTGAGCCGAAGGTAGACACTTAACCAATCGAGCCACCCAGGCGCCCCTGGAAACGGATCTATTTTAAAGTAATCTTCTGGTGACCTCTCTTTTACAAAAGGGCCACTTCTACACTTGTGTGGGGATTAAATGAAATAATGTATGTATGTATGTATGTATGTATGTAAAGCTCTCTTCCTGCACACAGGTATTGAACAAATTAATGAGTGATTCAGTGGATCTGTGGAACACCTTACAAGTGTAAACTTTTTCATATCTACCAGTCCTATGAAATGTATTTAAAGGAACTCTCAGATACATTAGTTTATTTGCAAGGTCACACAACTCCATAGTGGCTTAGCTTAGATTTGCACCTAGCTCTGTCCAGTGTTGGAGTCTCTGTTTCTGCCTTTAGAAACAGCCTGGTATGAGTCTTAATGTTCTAAACCGTGGGAAATCTGGTTAGTACCATGGATGTTAGTGCCCATTCTATTTTTGTCAGTTTCTTAAATGTCAAGTATGCTGAAAATCTGTATGGTTGCTCTCTCAGATACTTTGACTTGATCATATCTATATGACTTTTGGACAGTCTGACTTCCTTGACATGAATCCTTTATCTCCAAGGGCTCTGACCAGATTTCTACTGGAGAACCCAAGCAGAGATTCAAGGAAATTCATCATAATAAACCAGACAGAACCTGGATTACTGAGGTGGACAAACACCTCAGCATTTCGTAGACGTTTGTAGCACATGTGTTCTGGGCTTCCTGGAATAATCTCTGGAAATAGAGAGATGACATTATAGTAGATGTACGGTGGATCGGTAATGACATGTCTTTTTTCTGCCTCCTGTGGTTCAAGGACTGATGGCTGAGTCTGAGCTATTAAAGATCTCTGTGCCGACTGCCCCAGATGATTCCAGGGTGACCTGTGCAGATTGCAAATCTCAACAGAGAGACCTGGAAGAACATGGATTCTCGTTTATTCCCATTCACTTAGGATGATGGGTTAAGAAAATTTACTTTGGAAAGAATTGGCCAGAGAGAGATGAGAATAAAGCAAACCATAGAAAGGAAACAAAACCTCTGGAACACTGATTCTGTTTCAGTAAAATGTTACTAATCAAATCCTAATAGTAAGTCTGGGTCCTAGATATACACTGTTATGAAATGTGTACTTAATCAGAATGCTCTAAAAAACCTACCTTAAATTAGCTAGTTCCCTTTAACTTTACGCCTACCAAGCTACTAACTGCCTCAACTAGATAATTTGAAAGTCTGATTTTTATTTGCCCTTGTTGCTTGGGTCAAAGTGAAGTTGAACTCCAGATTGTAAACTGGCCAGTTTCTGGTTTACAGATAGTCAGCCAATTTATACGGATTACTAACCTTTCTTTTTTGTGCTGTGGAGATATTGTCAGAGGAAAATACATTCAAAATTCTTATTTTGTGCACTGTTAGGTAAGTGAGGTTTTATGAGAAGAACACCAGCTCTAGCTAGTCCTGTTTTAGCTCCATGGAGAACTTAGCAATAATCAGGAAAAGGCATTTCTTAGTTTTTGTGCCTTAGCTTCCTTTGCAAGAAAGTACAACTAATAAAACCTGCCCTTTAGGACTTTGTAAGGCTGTTGTGGCAAAGTATTTTGAGCTCCTTGGAGAAAAAGGCTGCTCAGTAAGGTAGCTTTGTTATTCCTGTTAGCGTCAATTATATTCTGAAATATGATTTCAGAATTTCAGGATCCCAGGACCTACGACTGAACTGGCAGCGGATCGATTCAGTGGAATTTAGAGTTCTCTTTCTTGATACTGAACTGAAATTTGCTTTGGCTAAAAGAGGTACAGCATACAATTATGGTCAGAAACGTAATAATAAATCTACTGTAACAACCTTCTTTCCACCACATACCTTTTCTGGTATTTATCTGAATACCCAGCTTCTAAAAACTGGAAGAGATTGTCATTTCAGTAGCAACTCACCAGCAACTCTGTGAGTATATGAAGCCATTTCAACTATGATCTTCTTTTGTTTTCCCAATGTGCATGTCTGAAAGGTTTTCTTTCTTTTGGTTCTGAAAATTAAAAAAAAAGGAGACAAACAGTTAAAAGTATAGAAGTTTTACCCGTGCTCCTTTTTCTACACCTTCAGGACTAGCAAAATCTTTAATATGAGACTTTATTTGTACAAAGCAAAACTTCAAAACCACTCAAAAGCTTTTCTTATTAACTGCTGTCAGTCCTGTGATTTACAGAGGCAATAAAGAACTAGAGGGGGCACATTTATCATGGAGTTCAGCACACCAGGAGCCATTTTCTCCAGCGGTAAAGGCAAGTGATAAAACGAATTCTTTTGTTCTATAACCAAGACACATTCTCTGTTCCCTGTTCTCTAAACTTGGGCACACCAGGCTTCTCTGGTGGCAACCTGGCACCACCTCATCTACCTCAATGATAAATTGTTAACATGAAAACACTGATGATACACCTGGAACACCTGGCTGTGAACAGTGCTACCTATTGACTTTCAACACACAGCAGTTCACTGCCAACATATTTGTAGTATTAATTCTCAGTTTACTTTGAACAATACTTTGTGTGTGTGTGCTTGCTTTCTTTTCAGAAGGGGATAGCTGGGAATGTTAATAGTGTGGGGTTTGTTTGTTTAGTAAAGAGCCTAAAATTTTGGATTTTTAATCTCAGTTGTCTTGTTGTATCAAAGACTGCTTCATCTGAATTTTGATGCTGAAGAACAGGACAGTTCCGGTACACATATTTTCAATTTACTTTGTATTTGATTTTGATTTTTGTGTTTTGCGTTCTAGGCAAGCAGGTGTGACACACAGAGACACTTTTAAGCTGTCTCTTAGCATTGATTACACATTCTTGAGTTTTTGAAATGAATTCATCAGAGTTTGAGCTAAGCTGGACATAAAGGCTACGGCAGTTTTGCTGTTTGGGAGACTTACAAAAAGGAGCATTTTTGAATATTTTATAATTGAGTATATCCATCATCCAGTAGTATTTATTAAGCACTCACCTGTGCATGACAATGTGCTGGGCACAAAGATTACCAGGGAAAAGGTCGATGATTTGGAACCAGAGACAGTGGTAATATTTATACTTATGGGAAAATGAACACAAATGTTAAATAATGAATGTTATTCCTAACGGAGCAAGTTATGTAGTCAATTTAGTCTCTGGAAAAGACAAGGACACTCAAAATCTCCTGGCATTTTCCAGTTATATAGTCACTAACTATGCTCCTTATTTGTGCATTAGTGAAAAATAATATTTTCAAAAGACTGTAGTAAGGCAGAGGACATGAAAAATCCACAAAAAAAAAATTCCGGTCAGGTGCCTTTGTGACTTGTTGATCAAATTTAGAATGGAATTCTGTGGGAGTTCTATTTATCCTTCCATTCTTTGCAACGTGTAATATAGTGGTTAAAGTTACTCTCTTGCTTCTGTCACTATCAGTTTCTTTTCATAGGTAGGGGAAATAAGTCCTTCTGTCAGTAATTTGGCTAAAGTGCTGAAAAGCCCATTATCCCTGTTGGAAAGAAAGCAAACCACCTCTGGTATGTGAGGACCTGGCTGGCTTCATAGAGAGAGATGAGCCCAACAAGAAGCTTCCAGTGAGAGATGGTATTTTATTTTCTGAGAGATACTGACCATTAGTCATTCTTCTTGAATCCACCTAACATTTTCTCAGCCTAAAGGTATCTGCCTCCCACCACCAAAACAAATTTATCAGTCTAGATGATATGGAATTGAGCAGGAAAAAAAAAAAAAAGCAGTCATTTGAGTAAAGAAGTCACACCCTTTATGTACTTTATGTTGTATTCTGTACACTTGGGAAGGGACCACATCTGTCTGGAGGATGGTGGGAAATTGAACACTATAATTCACGGTGTGCTTCTTGTATAGTATTTCCTTAACCAAAAGAGAGCAGCTGTCGGGTAGCAGAGAAAGCGTTGTTACCAACCTGAGCATATGGAAGCCTGAAGCTTTGGCTAATTTGGATGTCTGGGCACCATTGCAAAAAGACCGTCATAATTATTTGCTATGACTTTAGGTCCACACCTCACTGTTGGAAGAAAAAACTTTTTACAGAGGCTTACTCTTTTATATGGCTTTGAAGGGAATTGCATTTTATTTCTGACACTTATTGTATTGTAAAATCTCTAGTCTCTGATATTTAAAGGTGGAAACTTTTAACTTTCTCTCTTAAAAAAAAACAACTCTGGGGACTTTTTAGTACTATAGCCTCTCAAATAATCCTCAAGCTTTGAAAAATGAAATACTTTATTTTATGAAGCAGTTTTGGGGTCAGTTTTTTTCCCTAAAATGTATGCTTTTATGTTGGGTAGTTTAAAGACCAGCTGTTAACTGAAACCAACCGTCAACGAAGTTGCATAAAGCTGTGTTTCCTATTAGTCTTGTATCTTTCCTATTAGTCATTTATGAAAGGATACAGGAACATCTAAGAGAACTCCAAACAAAATAGAAAAAACAGATGTTGCAACCATATTGGCTTGATGGTTTGCTATTTTTTTAAATAAAAAAGGAGCTTAGTAATTATTAATGGATTATGAAATAAAGCTTCTATTGCTAACGTACCACAAAATTATTTGTAGTAGCTTGCAGTTGAAAATTGGTGTTTTAGTAGAATTTCAGAGAATTAGAAAAATGAGTTTAAGTTTGTGCCTGGGAGCACGATGAAGGAGGAACTATGACATTTTCAAGAGTTGGGCCTATACGAGCCTCCAAAGGTGTGTTTATTATGTTGTCATGGTGAGTAGTGAATTAAAAAAATAACAAGACTGCTCCTTGGGTAGTTGTGACTTATTGGTAGTTATCTTTACAAGAGTTCCATGCTGACTTAAGTAAAGATCTTCAGGGGGAAAAAAAAAAACCCAAACTTTATTTTTCAAATAAATTCAGTTAAGAGCCTACAGGCTTCCATGACACTGCCCTGAATTATTATTAATGTGCACTGCTGTGAGAATAATGCTTGCTGCTGTTTAACAATAACCCCATCCTCTGGAATTTCAGGAAAGCGGTAGGAAAATGAGAGGCAGATTTAAGTGCTGCTGCTGAATTAAATGTGCTAGTTGATGGGCACAACATTTTTATCGTTACTTGTATGAGGGAGTGTCGAAAGAGACCGTTATTCAGGGTCAGGTCACATGTGGGACTGGTGAAGTTATTTGAGCAGGATTTTTGGCAGGCAAGGGCATTGCTTCTGGCAAAGCAAAGGTTTGTTCAACATATTGCCTTTACCTGGATAACCCATTTTCATTCTCCTGAGAGTAATGTGTGGTATTTCTTGAATGCAGGGATATGATCTTTTAAGGGTCTTCCTCGTTGACTTTAAGAATCTGTTATTAAAATCAAATATTGGGCATATCATTGCTCATTAGCACTTTTTAACTTGGATGGTTAGTGCAGTTGCTTTGAAGTTCATTATTATCATGATAGATACCTTTTTCATTTCTAAGTCATGGTCTCTCAGCCAACATTTTCAAACATATCATCTGCTATTCCCAGTAGTCTTTCTTCCT
This sequence comes from Ailurus styani, assembly GCA_002007465.1. NCBI lineage: Eukaryota > Metazoa > Chordata > Mammalia > Carnivora > Ailuridae > Ailurus > Ailurus styani. The sequence goes on along the minus strand of LNAC01000044.1, from coordinate 3,460,894 downwards.
CTCTCTCTCATCTCCTTATCCCCCCCAGCCCATCCTTTAGCCTTGCTGGACTGTTTGCTCTTCTCCACATATGCCACCTACTATCTTGCTTCTTGAGTGTCTAATGTCCTGTGTGCCTTTGCTCATGCTGTCCATGAGGAGTACTCTGAGACCAACTCCTGTGCATTCTGTAAGGTCTAGATCACCTTCAGAGAATATTCAGAGAATATTTCCCAAATTTTTATATCTACTTCTGTGGAATAAACTTTCCCTTTTCCTCCTGTCCTACTGCCACCATGTATTCTTTATTAAGTCATTTGTGGATATGTTTCCCTCCTTCCATGGATGGTGGGCCCTGGAAGTTGGGGCAGTGTGATTTTATCTTTGTATGATCAGGTCTAACACCTCACGCTATTGTGCAGGGCAGGTAATAGATAAATCTTCAGCGACTGGAATTCAGTCATAGGTGATTGTAGAGTCCATATAACAGGAGACATTCAGGGAGTCCAGAAACTAGTCATTTAATTGTAATTCTAGTGGGTGGAGTTTAATTTTATTTATTTGATTAGGGGAGGACTCATGGCCATTAGGGTGACAGGTGCCATGGAAGAGGTGGAGTTGGTGAAGTTCCTTTTACTGTGCAATGTTTCCCTCTGCCTCTTATGCCTTTGCACGTGCCATCTAAGTGCAGCTTCCTGATGGGGTGGAAAAAATTCAACAGACAATCTGAAAGCTGGTATTTCGGAGAACATTTAAAATGCTTATGTAAGGTGCATTTGGTACCTTTTTCAATGAATCCTGAATTTTCCACAAATTCATAGGGATCTTAGAGATCACCTAAAGCCCATACCTTCCCTAAACAGAAATCTCTTCCTGGCCTTCCTCATTGTGTCTGCTTCAACATGTCAGTGATATGGAGATTGCCACTCTGACCACTAGAGAAAAGCTGGTGAGGAAGTAAAAAGTCTGTTCCTGTGATAGCTTGTCCATAGTTGAAGACCCTTTCTTTCTTAAGTTTTCCTTTTTCTAAGCTGAGTATTTCTGATTTCCCCCACCATGTGAATCTAGCTTCCTTTCCAGGGTAGCTAATTGAGATGGACACCTCATCAAAGTCAGCTGTTCCACTGGCTGACCAGTGACCAATCCAATTTTCTCTCTCTGGATTCTGACTCAGAGACAGAAACTGTAGCCAGTTATCTGTAGGGCATTGAGCTAAAGGGTCATGTGGGGTAGAGGACTTAATCAGCACCAGGGCAAGCCAAAGTCAGATGAAAGCTAAAGTTGTTTTGGAACTGAAACCGCAAGTAAGAGGAAGCTGGGTGTAGCGGGGATGGAGCAGAACCTCATGGAGTCAGTGGCAAGACTCGTGCAGTCTCAGAGAGAGATGAGGAGAGAGACTGTCAATCCTCAAAGGTGGGGCCTCATGCGAACTGAAACTGGGAGGTCTTCCGATGGCATCTGCAATACTGGTGTGTGGCATGGGAAAGGGAATGCCAGCAGTTACTCAAGAGGCAGTTTAGTGCTCTTCTCTCAAGGCAAGAGTCATTAAGGTCATGGATGCTGGTATGAGACTGCCAGGGTTGAGTCCTATCTGTGCCACTTAACTACTGTGTAACTCTGGGTTAATTTCTTAGTCTTTCTCTGGTTGTTGGTTTCCTCAAATGTAGAATGGGCGTCATACCAAGACCTGCATTACAGGGTTATTGAGGGATCAAACAGATTAATGTGTGAAAAGCATTTCGCTTGAAAGAGTATCTAGCCCGCAAAATGTTAGCCATTACTATTACAGATAATAACAGTTGTGCTTGTTTTTTTTTTAATTTTATTTTTATTCTTTGCCCAAGTTGTGCTTGTTTTTGTGTCTGAGAAATTATTCAAGCCCTAGTTCTGAGAAAAAGTGAAATATAGCTGTTAAGATGGTAGACTTTAAAGTATGACTGCCTGCTTGGTTTCAGATTATACCAATTCCACTGTATGACACAAGCTAAATAAGCTGCTTGTGCCTTGATTTCCTCATTTATCCAGAAGGGGTAATAGTGGTACCTACCATGCAACGATTCTATGCAGATTAAGTGAATTAATATGTATAAAATGTTTAGAAAAGAACTTGGATAGAAAGGATCTCAAGAGATAATTTGCAATGTATTATATTATTAATAATTAGTATATATTAATAATATAATGATTATTACTTGTTGTGACTTTAGCATGCCTTTGGGTTCTCATTAAGACACATTATCTTTATAGAGCTATGGGAGACCTTAATAGGAGACCTTATATTTACTTGGATGCAATTCTGTCTCATTTTTCTTGAGAGAGATCATAGTCTCTCTGATGGTCATCTCCAGCCAATGTAGGGCTTCTCCAGGAATCTTGAAGTTAAAACCTGGAGATGTCTTGTGAGCAGTAGAAAGTGTGGTTTTGGAGTTCAAAAAGAGGTCTAAAATAAAGATGGAGATTTGAGTAGTTATAGTGGTGCTCGCTTTGGCAGCACATATACTAAAAAATGAGTGGTTATAGTGGAAGTCATGGGAATGAACAATATCATCTTGGGAGAATGTCCAGAATGAAAAGAGGAAAGTTTTGGAACAAATGGATCCCTGGGAGAGGGTTTTGGGCATGGCAAAGATTTGAGAGTGACAGAGGAATGTGAGGCAGCAGATAAACCTCACTGTCGTCAGATGTGTGATACTTGTAGTGAATATGATTGAAAATGTACTAAATGTAAGACATTGCTTCAAGCTCTTTCATTAATGCATTTAATCTTCTCAACAACTCTTATGTAGATAGTATTATATTTTCACTCTATAGGTGGGAAAATTGCGATACAGAGAAATTCGGTAATTTGCCTAAGACTGCAAAGCTAACAGGTGATAAAGCCAGAAGAGTTTGAACCTAGATAATCTGATTCTAGATCTTATAATCTTAATGATCCTATGAAATGGCCTCCAGGAGCAAGTAGAAGGAAAATCAGACTAAGTCAAGACAAAGGAATTATCTCTGTCAGGTTTAGTGTTTATCTCTGTTAGTATTTAGTATTTAGGTTATAAAGTACATTTTTATTTATTTATTTATTTATTTATTTATTTATTTATTTATTTATTTATTTATAAAAGATTTTATTTATTTATTTGACAGAGAGAGAGATCACAAGTAGGCAGAGGCAGGGAGAGAGAGAGGGGGAAGCAGGCTCCTTGCCGAGCAGGGAGCCCGATATGGGCCTCAATCCCAGGACCCTGAGATCATGACCTGAGCTGAAGGCAGAGGCTTTAAACCACTGAGCCACCCAGGCGCCCTATAAAGTGCATTTAGATTGTTGTTTTTTATTTTGGTTTATCTCTTTTATTGACCATTTCAAACCAACAGCACATGATGTTATTTGGGAGTAGCATGTCACAGCATATTCAGAAAATAAATGGCCATCAATAAGGAAATGAAAGTGTATTGGTCAGTTTTTGCTGTAATAATAATGCATAACAAGCAATCCTAAGATATCAGTGGTTTATAGCCATAAATATTATTTCTTGCTCATGGATCTGTGGTTTGGCTCTGGTTCGGTCTATAAGAGGAGTTAGGTCTGTTTCACATCTGTATTACTTTGCTGTTATGGCTACCTTAACAAAATGCTAGACTGTGTGGCCTAAACAACAGCATTTAATTTTCTCACAGTTCCGAAAGCTAGAAGTCCAAGATCAAGGTATCAGCAAGCTTGGTGTCTTCTGAGGCCCCTTTTGTTGGCCTGCAGATGACTGTGTCTCACCGTGTCCTCACTGTGTTCTTACCTGTGTATGCAAACAGTCCTGGTATCTCTTTGTGTGTGTCCAAATTTCCTTTTCTTATAAGGACACCAGTCATATTGGATCAGGTTCCACTTTAATGCCTCATTTTAGACTTAATCACCTCTTTAAAACCCTCATACCCAGATATAGTCACAGTTTGAGATTCTGGGGGTTAGATTCTGGGGATTCATATTTTGGAAGATTTTTTAGAAGACACAGTTCAGCCCATGTAAATGTGTCTCCTCATCCTTCATGACTCAGTTCAAAAGTCACATTTTCCATGGTGCTTCTGTTTCCCTGAGGCCAAGCAGATGCTTCCTTCCCTCTTCTCTCACTGTACCTCTGTTTTAGCTTTTATTACTTTTTAAATTATAACGTTGTGTAACTCAGATATCAACTTTTCTCCTATCCTTTGGGCCCAGCATCATCGTGATCAGTGTATGCTCTGGGCCCATGAGGATTCAAGATCAAGCACTGTGTTGGGCTCACAAACTAAAAGCCATCCCCACAATGAAACCCCAAATGATAACTGCCACCATCACCTACTATATGGAAACAAAAACCAATAGTAAAAATTCAAGTTCACTTATAAAAGTCTTAAGAGAAAAGTTGATTTTGGAGGAGAGGTTGAAAAAGGGTTTCTGTCCTGCTCCAAGGCAAGTAACTACCAAAATCCTTTCTAGACTTTTCTGCCCTTGGCTCAAATTTCTTCTTGGCCCATGGGATTCTTATACTGCCCAGCACAGCCCAGTCCCTCTGCAGGGTTGTTGGCTTGTACAATACCATTCAGATAGAATAAAATATGTGTGGTTCTCCCTGGGGTTGTGTCATGGCCCTGGGCCAGTTCTGTCCTCTCCCTTGCACATCTGTCTGTACCCGCATGACCCTCAGTTGCTGTTTTCTGTTACGCAGAACAATTCAGCTTGCTGTGTGTTATACAGCTTGCTATTTAGTCCCTCAACTATATATTGGGGCTCATCCCAGAAGAGGGGAGACAGGACCTGTTGACTTTAGAAGGACGTTTAGTGACCATTTGTGGTTATTTTAGGTTGCCCTTGGTAGACCCATACTCTTAGGGGCTCATCAAGACATTTTCCAAACCAAAGTGAGGTACCCGTTAAGAAATTCTTATTATAGCTCTTAAGGTACTGCATTTTCTGCCATGTCACTGCACCTGTTCACTTGACTGTTTTCTAGCCAGACTATTGTTATTTTTAAGGCAGGAATTTGGGGGTGCCTAGGTGGCTTAGTGGGTTAAGCCTCTGCCTTTGGCTCGGGTCATGATCTCAGGGTCCTGGGATCGAGCCCCACATTGGGCTATCTACTTAACAGGGAGCCTGCTTCCCCCTCTCCCTCTGCCTGCCTCTCTGCCTACTTGTGATCTCTCTCTCTGTCAAATAAGAAAATAAATCTTTAAAAAAATAAGGCAAGAATTTTGCTGTATTATTTTTTGTATTCCAACATCCACAACAATCCCTGAAACATAGTAAGGACTTAAAAAATGTTGCCTGAATACGTAAATGAGTACAATGCAGTGTTCTTTATTTTAAATTATAATCAGGAAGCCAATGGTGTGTGAATCAGAAACTAGTAAATACGTTTCCACATTCCCAGAACTGCACTAGGACTGTTATTTTATTGAACCTGAACCTGAACTAAATTGAAACAAAGCTTCTTGATATTTTCATTGTAAATCAGTTAGAATTGCTTACTAGCTTGAACCAGAGTAAAACTGCTTCACTGCTGAACTCAAAGTGGAACTAATCTGAAAAACGTACTGGTTTATTCTTAGTTACTTAGTAAGGTGCTTGGACATTCTCTGAATATGAAATTGCCATTTCGTTGACATTGGATCTAAATGTATTAACTCATAGATGAGTTCTTTTCCTCTTTATTCTGGTGAGGTCACAGGATTGCTTTTTAGTTCCTCTGACCTAAGTGAGGTTATTCTAGGGCTTGCCAAAATATTGTGGGTAGTCTTATCTCTCTCTTCGTTTGTTCATTCATTCATTCATTCATTCATTCATTCCTTGCCTTATTGCCAAAAGCCCATTCTGGAATAAGATGAAAGTTAATTAGGAAATCAGGAGATGAGAGAAAGGGATTTTTTGGGGAAGGGTAGGAAAGCAAGTAAAAATAGGAAGAATAAGATGAAGTTAGGAAAATCTTATCTAAGTACATGCCTAAAGGTCTTACTCATCTTGCTAGATGATATTATAAACTTTAGTAAAATTAAAAAAGAGTATTTAGAAGCACTGACAATAATACACAGTTAAATTGGATCTAATAGAAGAAAGTTGGATGAATTATGAGGGGGAAATCTTTGCGTTTAAATTTTACCAATTTTCTTTTCCTTCCTGATCCGTGCAGAAGTTGCATTGGTTTACCATTCAAAAACACCATTCCGTGCCCTGCTACCCCTTTGATTATTTGAATCTGCTTGTAAGGCAAACTAAAATCCAGTGAATAATTTCAGAATTTTGTGCTTTAATTTGGCTACATGGGTCAGTCCATAGAAAATATTCTTAAGAGTGTTTTCTTTTTACTAAAAATAATATGTATGGCTCCAGATATTCTTACTTTATGATGACATGCCATACCATCTCATCTGTTCTCACAATCTGGTGATGGCCCCTTTAATTTTCCCATGGTTTTATTAGGATTTAGAAAAGGTTAATTAGTTATCCACTGATCTTAGTGAAAGAAGATTAAAAAAATATATAATATTACAAAATGTCCTAGTAGGGTATGAAGGTAACACCACAAGGGGGTACTATAATTTTATCAAATTTGTCCTGGTAACTTGGCTCAGAAGGTGAAATGATTAGAGCCTGCAGAGTTAATTTTAATATGCTAATACATCACAGCAAGTTGGGAACTTAAATAAAATTATACAATTAATATACTTTTATGGGATGTGGGAAGACTTAGTAAGGTCATTTGTAGATTATATTAGAGCTACATTTAGACTTACTGGGTTTAAAATTCAGCATTCTTAAAAGAAAGCAGCAGATGTCTGATGTAAGCATTTTAGTGACCTTTGAATGAAGAAGTGAATGTCGAATTGTATGGATCTAGATCTGGGTTCTTAAAATAAATTAGCTCCCTGGTCTTCCCTCTAAATACAGCTAGGATCAAGCGTTTAGATATTAATTTTCTTAGTGTTGCCACATAGAAAATGTTGCAATATGTTAATCCTGGGAGGGAGTTTTTTGAAAGAATATTTAATCTTAGAAGACTTTAGTTTCTTAATGCGCCTCTGAAAGTGATTCTGCAGTTTTGCTTGGTAATAGATTTGAGTGGCTTGTAGTCCATCTTGGTTGGATAATTCTCTTTTGTTTAAACTGAAAATGTTGAAGGTGGTTATGTGGGCAAAGGGCTTTTTTTAAAAGTCACATCCTGGTACTCTGTGTTTATACATGAATTTTAGCAGGTGTTGCTCATTTGCTGAGCGAGGTGCATTGGGGTATTTGAAATAAGCTAGTGATTAATCCTAGTGGAAGAATAATTAACCTGTTTATAGACTACGAATAGAAGTGGTACACATTCTATCTTTGTCACATACTTACCCAGTGGCCTGTTGGGCCAATATTTAGTAACATGCTAAGATTAAATGAGATAGCATGTATAAATTGCCTATCATAGTAGCTGGGGCAATGGTGAGACAACCTACAGCCTTAGGGCTGCTGGAGGCCTTGGCTTGGCCATGCAGCTCTCAATCCCATGGCAAAATGCAAGATTAGGAAACTGCTTCTGTGTCTCCACTTCTCTAATATGCACAAATGTTAGAGTTTGGTGGCTAAAAACACAGTCGCTATTTTTCTTGACAGTCTTCATTTCAATAATGTAAGCAGTTTAAATTTTAAGGATTTGTGCTATATTCCCTCATAGGACTAAATGCAGCTATTTTTTGTTTTGTACTTTTTATTTTTTAAAGCAACCCATAAACCTTTTGAAGTTTTAAAAATGATCCTAGCCTATAAAAAGTTTCTTGTGACTGTCTAAGGACATAATTTGGTAAAGGATATTTTTCTGTTTTTTTTTTTTTTTTTTTTTTAAAGATTTATTTATTTCAGGGAGCGAGAATGCATGAATTGGGGGTGGGGTCAGAGGGTGGGGTGGGGAGGGGAAACAGACTCCGGTGGGCGGAACCAGACAAGGGACCCTGACATGGGGCTGATCCCGCAACCTGAGATCTTAACCTGAGCTGAAGTCAGATGCTTAACTGACTGAACCATCGATTTGCACCTCCTTTTTCCTTATTGCCAGCAAGGAGCTGCTATTTACCTGAAGGCCCTGACTTGCCTCCACTCTTAGAATTTATTAGGTTCTCTTCTTTATTTTATTTTATTTTATTTTATTTTTTTATTCTTTGCCCCAGGGGTACAGGTCTGTGAATCATCAGGCTTACATCTTTCACAGCATTCACCAAAGCACAAACCCTCCCCAATGTCCATAACCCATCCACCCTATCCCTACCCTCAGTTTGTTTTGTGAGATTAGGAGTCTCTTATGGTTTGTCTCCTTCCCCATCCCATCTTGTTTCATTATTTTTATTAGGTTCTCTTGGCTGTTCAGTGCTCATGCTTGTTTCTCAAATCCTTTGTGTAAATTCGGCCTTTTGTAGTTCATACTCTCTCAGTCATTTACCTCTGTTCTTTGCTTTCTGTGCTGGATGTCCTAATGGCAATTTGTGGCATTTCAGAGTTTGAAATCTACTTGTCTATCTTCCCCTCTGTTCTGCTTGGTGCTGGGTATAGTTGACTTGACTGGAAGTGTTCCTAACTCTTGGGCCACTAAGAATCAGTCTCTTTCTTTCTCTCTCTGTCTCTTTCTGAACTTTATTGTCTTAGGCTTACTATAAATATATCTTTATGGCTAATTAGAAATAGATGACAAAACAGTATGTACAAGATCAACCCATTTCTACAAAAATAATAATGCCTGTTACTGTCATCTGTATTGATAGTAATGAGTGACTCTGTGGAGGAAATGAGCTATTGAGAAATAAATTCCTGTCTCTGATGGAAGAAGGAATGGAAGATAGAGGCCCCTTTAGGGAACAGCCTTTTGCTTATGATGGCAGAATTATAAGTATTGATGTCAAACTAAACTGTAAACCATCGTGGCAGGAATTGGGTGTATTTTTCTCACTCTTGTTTCCCCAGAGCCTAGCTCAACACCTGCTTCATGATAAGCCCATAAGAGGTACTTGCTGACTAAATGAAGTGAAGAAAAGAGTTCTAAGCACACAGTGGAACTAATGCATGATACATCCAGCCTGCTCAAATGACTCAGGCCCTTGGCTTTCCTGGAATAGACACCTTTGACAATGACCTTCAACATCATGTAGTGGCCCCAGAAGATCACTAACATGTCATCTGCTCTAAGCCACATCTTTTACCAGATAGAATATTCATACAGGTGTCTGGTATTGCTATTTCCGAACAAAAATTCTTCTTTTCTGGAAAGGCCTAATGTTATTTTATCAGTCCTGAAGATGGATTGGGGATACTGGGATAAATGATTTCACTTTGCCCTTACTCATCCAGCTATATCAGGGACTTACTGTTTAAAACATCTTTGCTTCCCTGGATGAGAGAGGCGTGAATATCTTATAGACTGTAGTAAAAGAGTCATAGGAGTGAAAGGGGTTAATTGATGGTGAAGGCTTTGGGCAGGCAGCTGGTGATGGGGTCAGCATCTCAAAGTGAGAGGAGGGACACTTTTTCTGGAATCTTCTAAGTCAGAAAATAGACTCTTCCCTGCCTTCAACTGCCACGTTTGACATCATGAACGAAGTATCTACTTCCTAAATATCTTGAGATCTAGTCCCTTCTCTTTTTCAGCTGCTGCTGTCTCGGTTCACGCTTTCACTCTTTGCAGCCTGGACTCCTGTAACATGGTAAAGTGCCGTACTGCTGAACTGTTGTAATATAGCAAAATGCTGTTCTGGACTAATAAGTATCCTTCTTTTCCTCCATCGAGTGTCTACCCTGCTCCTGGAACCATCTTCCCTGTGTATTCTCTGTTTCACTCTCCTGCACCCCCATAGCAACTCCCCATTGCCGCCATGATAAGGTCCCCAAGTCCCAATGACTTAGCCTGTAATGCAGGTTTTTTGTGATCTGGACTATACCTACTTTTTTTCTTCTTTAGATTCTAGAATTCTTGATAATTGATAGTGTAATAATCTTTTTATTAATTGTAGTTGACACACAATGTTACATTAGATTCAGGTATACAACATGTCCAGTTGACATGGACTATACCTACTTGTTTAGCTTCACTTATTATAGTTCCTCCTCTTGTACCCTGGACCCCAGCCATCTACCCTAGAACTTATTAGCTCCTTTGTCCCTGTACATTTACCTGTGCTGTTCCTTGAACTTGAGATGTCCTTTGCCCTAGTTCCGTGCCTCTGTACTTGGTTGTGGTAATGGATCTTGATGGTGGAGCCATCTTTCCCTGGTACCTGTATTACATTTATTGGTTAAAGGAAGTCTGCCTGCTTCTTAAGCTGTTTCAAAGCCAATCCCTTGTTATGGGATATTCGTAATGTTTCTTGTTTTCTCTTCTGCTTTAAAACATTTGATGATTTTTGCAATTCAGTTAAAAAGTAATAGTCCCAAATAAACTGTAATTTCATATCAAAATCTTAACCATACAGTAAAAACCAGAGATGATTTCTTCTAAATTAGAGGCTGTTCTCTCATGTTCATTGTTAAAGGATAGAGTTTTTTTTTTAAGAGAGACAGAACATGCGCGCGTGTACACACACACACACACACACACACACACACACACACACACACACACACACACACAGACTCGGGGGGGGAGGGGCAGAGGGAGAGCGAATCTTAAGCAGGCTCCACATTCAGTGCAATACCTGACATGGGGTTTGATCTCAGGACCTTGAGATCATGACCTGAGCTGAAATCAAGAGTTAGATGCCTAAAGGAAACCACCCACGTGTCCTAAGGAACAGCCTATTTTATTTTATAGTGTCCTAAGGGTAAAGAGTTGTGGCTAATGTGGGCTTTTATATTTGGTGAAGAAAAATGTAAAGAAGGGGGGATGGCTGAAAGAGAGGCGGTTATTTAAAAACAAGGCAAATATACTCACTGGATAACTTTTTCTTGCACCTATTTAAACTTTTTCTTTGTACCTCCAATGGGAATAGGTATACAAATATCTGTTTTTGAATTTCTCTGGTATCTTGATAAATTATCACAGGGTTATTCTTGATTTTCTGTGTGAAGCTTTAACTAGAAGAGTATAGTAATGTATTTCTGAAGTGGAAGAGACATAGGAAGGGGTGCCTGGGTGGCTCAGTTGTTTAAGCATCTGTCTTCAGCTCAGGTCATAATCCCAGGGTTCTGGGATGGAGCCCCACATAGGGCTCCCTACTTAGTGGGGAGCCTGCCTCTCCCTCTCCCTCTGCTTGCTGCTTCCCCTGCTTGTGCTCTCTCTCTCTCTATATGTCAAATAAATAAATAAAATCTTTAAAAAAAAAGAGACAGGATTAAAAAAATACTTCAAATAATTCTCAGTTTCTACTTAGCAAGATCTGATATGAGCAGGAATAATTAGAGTGATAAAGTCTAACTGGCACTAGTAAATTTGACTAAAAGCCAAGAGCAGCACAGCCAGGACATTTATGTTCATGTTTAAATTACTCAAGTGCTTAATTGTTTAATTTCAGTTTCAATTACCAAATGCCCTTACTTTTAAAATTAGTCCTTTGAGTATTAGCTGCATGATGTTGTTATTAAAGTTGAAAATCTGCTATTATGGTTTTAGAGGATTATTGCAAAGTTGTTGGCATATGTCTTGTTTAATAAATAAGTTTAATTGTGCATGTAATCGTGTAATGTAATAATGATGAATTACATTTTTCAGAAATGTAGAATGACTATTTTTTCTCAGGGTAAAACAAAATTATTTTTTAGGGTTTATTTTCCAGAGGAAATATTTTACTATAAAAATACCTAAGGTACCTCTTACACCATGTAATTTCCCATAAAGGGGGAGACTTAATGGAGATTTAACACTAACAATCCCGCCTCTGATATAAAAGAGGTTAATAGTAGGGAAATGAAGTCCAACTAACAAGAAAGTGATGTTTATACCTTTAATGCTTTCTCAGTTTGTCTTAGCCCCAGAATCTTGAAAATACGACAAAGTAGCCCATATAGTAGATTAGTATATTTTTATTCCATGAGGCACCTTCCCATTTAGATATGAACTTGCAGCTGCTATTAATGTTAATGAGCTTCACCAGTCAGGAAAGTCCCTTGAGCTCATCCTGAATCACAATACCTTGGGCAAAACCATCTGATTGGCATTATATTGTTAATGCTTCCATCAGTTCTAGTTGTCTCTGTTGAATTCTGGGGCGGGGGGGAGGGCAAATTGTTTTAGACCTGTACCTCAGAATATGAAATTTTAGAATTCAAGTATATATACTTTTTCTAGATGATTTTTGTCTCTCGGTTGACTCTTGGATGAAGTCTTTGCATCAAGAAGTGTTGCTTAATTGACGTCTGCCTTCATTTGATGGATGAAGAAATGGAGGGACACATTTTTTTTTTGCCTTTTGTATAAGATTGCCTAATTAATGATAGAGAAAGGACTAAAATCCAACTCCAATAATTAAAAATTCTATTGATAGGTTACTAATTTGTTTCCACATATTGAGAAAAGATTGAATGTTTTCAGAAAACTTGGATATAAGTTTATGATGGATTCATAGAATATTAAGCAACTAAAAGATAAGGTAATTACTACCTCTAGGGCAAACAAGTTGTGCTAGAAATTATACCATGAGGCTCAGTTGTAAACAATATTTACATAATCATGTTTAAACACTGATTACTGATTTAACAAAAAGTGATACAGCTGTGTTGGGAAGATGACGTAAGAGGAGTTGTGTGTGTGTATGGTAGGGGATAGTGGTCTGTAGACTGTTCTGTCAGCAAGGAGTCTGATTTAGGTAGGCTAATGTTTGTAAACAGTTCTGTGATGAACACTGGAATAACAGAGATTCCATACTCAATGAGGAACCTCAAGAAAAACTAATCATAACCAGCTGTGGCAGCACTGTTGCATTCCCATCCCCATTCTATCCGCCCACCTGCATTTGCCGCAGCTGTGGTCAGTCCTGAACACGTGGAGCTTCTCACCTTGACATCTGCCACCCAAGGGCTTGCTTTGGTTTTGTAGGAGTTGGGCTGGGCACAGGTGCAGCCTCTAAGAGTGGAGTTGGTTCTGTGCTTAATTCTCAGCCAATGAGGGATGGGTGTTGGGAGATAAATACCCCAGTTCCCTGGGCTCAAGTGTGTAGGTTTTGAGGCGTGTGTCACAGAGCAGCTCAGACGGGTCCAGCAGAACTGTGCTCTGGGTGTCTGTCAGGTAACCTGCTCCTGGTTATAGCTTATATGTGGTTTTTTTGTGTGTGTGCGTGTCTTTTCCCCACTTCCTCACTGGTCCCTTTGGAGACCACTTTTCAAATAAACTATCTGCAGCTTTTGAAAAAATATATTTATTTGAGACAGAGAGAGAGAGAGCACAAGCAGGGAGGAGGGTCAGAGGGAAAAAGAGAAGCAGTTTCCTCACTGAGGCGGGAGCTTGACATGGGGCTCCATCCTGGGACCATGAGATTATGCCCTGAGCTGAAGGCAGATGCTTAACTGACTGAGCCACCCAGGCGCCCCACTACCTGCATCTTTATGTCAGGATCTGCTTTTGGGGGAACCATAAGGTACCATCAGATTGATAAAACTTTTTTTTTTTAACCCTATGTATAATGGAATCTGCCTCCATGGGTTTTTAAGCCTAACAATCCTCCATGTCAGTTTTCTTTGCTTAAACACAGAAATGACTTCTCTTTGAATTTAGTTTTAAGGAAAACAAAGTTTTTGGTAACAATTTTGGATTGATTTGTGAAGTGTAGTGTTTTTGTGGTCATTTCTCACTAAAAAAAATACTGGAGGGGGATGGCGGTGGGATGTGGTGTCCCTGGCTGGCTCAGTGGGAAGAGCATGTGATGCTGGATCTTGGGGTCATGAGTTCAAGCCCGTGTTGGGTATACAGATTTCTTAAATAAAACTTAAATGCTAGAGTTAAAGTGCAGGTAAATACACCCTTTCCTTTGTCAGTTTTATTTGGTACTTCAATTCACTTTTTGTCTTTTAAAAATGTTTTTGAATTATCTCAACCTGTTAATTGACTCAGAAAGTAAAGTGATAAGTCTTTCTAGAAATTTGCAAGGATACAGAAGTGGTAGCATAAGGTGAGAATGCAGTGATTATTGCTTAAAAAAGGTGAGAAAATGAGTAAGAAAAGAGTTAATTCAAATCTTCATGAAATAGGAAAGAGGTTACAATATTGGTAAGGATTCCACCTGCTCTGTTTTTCTTTTGTTTAATCTCCTTTATATATTTTGAAGCACAGAACTGATTTGCCTGTCTGTGGCCTTTGTGTATGTGTGCCCACCATTGCAAACCCGAAGTTACTTTTTAAGTTTTCAGGTTTTGAGAGTAGAAAACAATTGAAACCGAGCATATATGCAAATAATTTTGATTTGTAAGACCATCAGTGGCAATTTGAGACTTCTTTGGTGATGCTGGACGTTTTGAGCAGGACGGAGGGGCGGGATAGCCAAGTGGAAGATGATGTTTGAACTCCAGTCCCCATTTCAGCCTGTTCCTAACTATGTACACCCGGGGAAATGTTACTTTCTCATCTGGAAAACCTACTTTGTAAGGTAGTTACACAGATGAAATGAGATAATGCCATGAAGTACTAAATAAAGTGGCCTATACCAGAGTTCTGTAAATGCTAACTTAGTGCGAGGCAGAAATCTTGAAGTAATCTGAGCAGGATGGATATTTCTCATTTCTATTTATATATAAGCAACTCTAATTTCTGAAGAAATGTGGTTTTGAGTTTATAACTTAACGTGGGAGCTTTTCAGACTTGTTCATTTAGTGTAATAACATATTAATATTGTTACATGGTTTGGGACTTGATGTTTCAAGAGGAGAAGTGAAGTATGGATTTTCCCCTCAAGTTGTAATTTCAACTCTGGCATCTTTGCCAAAAATAGTTTGGCTGTGGAATTGGTATTCCAAGTAACAGCATATGTTTGATCTACTCCATTCCTTTTGAAAACTCACTTTTGGCCCAGCTCCAGGGTAAGTATTTTATTTCAGTGTTCTCTTGGATATTGTATCTTAGTCCCCAAGTTCTTCAAAGTGGCTCCCAAAACCTAAGTTAGGCCCCAGAATGTCATTTTAGGGTACCACGTGGCTTACTTCTGGGGTAGTGTCCTATTTGAGAGAACCGTTTAGTTACTAATAGTAATGCAGGTATTAAAAATTGACCCCCAAATAATTATTCCTTCCATAAAGCATGTTGAGTAATGCTTACCACCTGATGAGTGCTTAAACCTAGTAAGCTTCATTCTTAGGCACTTCTCTCATTTGAGTCACATACTTAAAATAAGTCAAGTCTGTTCTTGTCTATTTATGGAAGTTATATTTGATATTATAACTGCAATGTAGTTAAATATTATGTAAATTTATGAACTATGAGTATATAAAAGTTTTCTTTGAAATTAGGGAAACGCAAAGGCTTCCTGATAGAAGAAAAAACTGTCCAGTTAGATGTTTAACATGAGAAAATATAAAAACTGAAAGCATCCTTTTAGACTGATGAACAAGTGTCTTTGCATTCTTGCTGTATGTTGAGTGAACTGGAAATCATAGACAATGTATTTTAAGTGTAGCTCGTGCAAGAAAAGTGTTCCACACCAGCTGGTGGACTTAGATTGAAAGTCTTATTTAATTTTTTCAATTTAATTTTTTTTCTTAGACTTTGAGAAAAGAGTGTGTGCGAGTGTGTGCATAGGCAGGGGGAGCGTTGGGGGAGAGGGAAAGGGAGAAGCAGACTCCCTGCTCAGTCCAGAGCCTGCGGGGATCCCATGATCCCAGGATGCTGAGATTATGATGGGTCAGACACTTAACATACTGAGCCACCCAGGTACCCCCTTGTTGGTATTTTAGAGCAAATAATAGATGGCTTAGATGGTGGGGAAAACAGGATGTCCGCATAGTGGGCATCAGCAAAAGAATATATTAATAGAACAACTTGTTGATGAGTAATCTACAGGCGAGTGAATCACTTATTAAAATATTTTGTGGGGCGCCTGGGTGGCTCAGTGGGTTAAAGCCTCTGCTTTCGGCTCAGGTCATGATCTCAGGGTCCTGGGATCGAGGCCCGCATCGGGCTCTCTGCTCAGCAGGGAGTCTGCTTCCTCCTCTGCCTGCCCCTCTGCCTACTTATAATCTCTCTCTCGCTCTCTGTCAAATAAATAAATAAAATCTTAAAAAAAATAATTTTGTGGATGAATATTTTACAATATTGATAAGCTGTCCCTAAGTGGAAGGTGTTGCTTATAAAAACAATGATCTGATCTCTCTGATATGAGGAATTTGAGAGGCAGGGCCAGGGGTCGTGGAGGGTAGGGAGGGGAAAAAATGAACCAAGATGGGATCAGGAGGGAGGCAAAACTGTAAGAGACTCTTAATCTTAGGAAACAAACAGGGTTACTAGGGGGTGGGGGGAGGGATAGGGTGGCTGGGCTATGGACATTGGGGAGAGTTTGTGCTATGGTGAGTGTTGTGAACTCTGTGAGACTGATTCACGGACCTGTACCCCTGAAGCAAATAATACATTATATGTTAATTTAAAAACAAAAAAACCCCCCAAAGAATAATGATCTGAAAGTAGAATATGCGTCATCAAGATAGAAAGAAACAACATAGCAGTGGCCTGCCCCTGCAGCTTAAAAATTGCCACTTGAGGTTATTGATCAGTAAATCCTAGAGCATTTCCAAGTATGAATTGTCTTTACTGGTTAACTACAACTGACTAAGGTGTGGATGAACTCTGGGCAAAGAATCTGTTTTTTATGTTGGATATTTTCTCAAAACAAAACAAAACAGAACAAAA
This sequence comes from Ailurus styani, assembly GCA_002007465.1. NCBI lineage: Eukaryota > Metazoa > Chordata > Mammalia > Carnivora > Ailuridae > Ailurus > Ailurus styani. The sequence continues at coordinate 3,444,116 of LNAC01000044.1, read as the reverse complement.
CTGTGCTTAAAAAAAACCAAACAAACCCAAAAGCTCTGTTCATTTAGCTATCCTTCACATCCCAATTTTTAGGACCAAATAGGGGATAAAAATACCTTCCAGTTCCTTAGCGGATACAAGAACATCATTGATCTAGTCAATGATGGGTTGAGTATTTCTGAAATCTGTATAGAATAATAAAAGTGAAAATTTTTGACTTTTAATTTGGAAACAATTGAAGATAAAATATAGCTAAGATAAAATTAAGAGTCAGCAACATATTAAGTAGCATTTATAATACTGGAATAGACTAGTTCCCAGTTCAGCTTATACCGCATCTTAGGAAACTAGACTGAGCTTGACAACTGCAGAAAATCCAAGTGTTCAAGAAGAAAATAGAGGACCTGGTGTATTAATCTCAAATCAAGGGTTCTAGTATTTTGTTTTGTTTTGTTTTATTTTTTTTAAGGATAATTGTATACAATAGAAGATTAAGCATGACAATTTGTGGGGGGAAATGAAATTGTGAGTGATGTAGAAATTGTTCATGATGAAAGAAAAGGTGGAGCTGAACATGAAGTAAAAGGTACAAATGAATCCAGAGGCAAAAATCACTCCTGTTGTGGCCAAAAAATGCCCCCTCACAATATACAGCATCACAGCCTGAATTGACAGTCAACACTATGGTACATCCAGAACTACACTGAAAAATAGTTTTCCATCCTTAAACAAATTTTATTAGACGAGTATTTGCACTTTAAGGTGAAATAAAATGTTAAGATTTTTAAAATTGTGCTTTAGCCATTGAATTTTTTAGAAAGTTAACCTGTCAACAAACAGCACTGAGTTAAGTGGAATTTCTACTATATTCTTAAATAGCTTCTTTAAGTTTCAATTACCACTCCTAGCTAGGTTCTTAAATTGTATTGACTCCTATGGATTGAAGCTGGAACAGATGATAAAGTGTCATCTTTTTGGTGTAGAGAGAGAGCTGATAGGCATCCAGAGTCAGAAGCCATCCCCCTCCATACCCACCTCCCTTGCATCTTCCAAGTGATACAGTAGTTTCTTCATAGGCCAGGAGCAGGGTGACTGTCTAGGTGGGTAGGTGACTTGAAGCTGTGATCTTGACCCACATTGCTTAGACTGCACTGGGACACTTCCTACACCAGTTATAGAAGTACATATGGGTAGACTGGGGGAACTGAAAGCTGTTAGGATAGTCCCAGAGTTAGCCTCACGGGAAAATCTGACTTACGCATGCACTAGCACCACACATTCCCTGACTGCAGTCCCACCTTCTTCAACTGCAGCTTTGCCGTGTTACCAACAGGTGAAGTCAGGAATGGTGGCAATTTTGTGGGCTAATAAAAATTATTACGGGATTATAAAACTATCTACATGCAAGGCTTTTTATGTGCTTCTGTTTTAGGTATACTTTTTCTCTTCCTATTTTTCTCCCATCACCCTTTGGCTATTACAGAGTTGAGGAAGGAATCCCTTGTGGATTGTGTGAGCTTCAGAGGAATAAAGCAAACGAAGACAAAAGCTTTAGTTCGCTGTTCTTACTGTCTACTTGAACACCCACCCACTGTTTCCTTTTCACAGTGAACAGACCCTAATGTGCATCACATTACAAACTATAGAGCTTCAATTAAGTGATTCAGTCACTCTGTTTTGGTCACATGCAGAATTGACAGAAAGTTTTCCTCCTGCTCCCAGAAATTGCTGGTATTCCTTTGGGAGAGCTAAATAAAGGCACGGTATTAAGAGGAACGTTAAGAAACCTGACAAATGAGAACATGAGACAGAAGTCAGCACATGTTCAAAGGAAAAGTGACTACAATCTCTATCACTGCATTTTCAGAAAATCTTGGATGATTAATAAAATGTTCACGTATTTTCTAGTGTGTTTTTTCTCATGACATGATGGTGTTCAGTAGGCATGCTTGTGGGCGTATGGGCTTTTCTTTTACAAAAGCTCTGAATCACAAGACAGAGTGTCTAAGGGTTTTTTGTTTGTTTTTGGTTTTAAAAATGTAATATCGAGATGTAACAATAGCAAAACTCTATACTAATAACTAACCCTCCTTCTCGTTAGCTTTGGATCAGAAGAGCAAGCTACTTTATCATTGGTAATACAAATAGGGAATTCATATATACAGTTGACAGTATGGCTATATCCCTTTGAGCTTAAAGGAACTGAGAATACAAAAAAAAAAAAAGCCCAAACCTATCATTTTCCTATATTCATGAACATCCTTTTATCATCAAAATCCCTCATTAATGTTATGTCACTTCCTGTTCCTCTTTGTTTTCAAGGTCTTCCATTTCACCCATTGTAGCTCTAGACGATAACATCTGGCTCTTTTTCTTTTTTTTTAAGATTTTATTTATTTATTTTTGTCAGAGAGAGAGAGAGCACAAGCAGGCAGAGTGGCAGGCAGAGGGAGAAGCAGGCTCCCTGCTGAGCAAGGAGCTTGGTGTGGGACTCCATCCCAGGAGCCTGGGATCATGACCTGAGCCGAAGGCAGCTACTCAACCAACTGAGCCACCCAGGCGTCCCCTGGCTCTTGTTTTTCTAAGGAATTTACCCACCAGGCTAGGAAGATGGTTGGTATGCTCTTGGCAAATGTTGGATGAATGCAAGGGATCTCAGTCTCTTTTCTTACATTTCTATCACAGTCCATCCTGTCTACCATTCTTGCTTTTCGCTTTTCCTTACGGTTGTCTCCCATCATTTAGTCTCCTGCTTTCATCTAGTCTATTTGGTAGAGTTGTCATTACCCATCTCAAGGGTCCCTTCTCCAGTGCTTTGGTCTAGTACAGTTCTCTCACCATGTGCAGTGTATCAGGCTTTCATTTCTTGTTTATTTTATTTTATTTTTATTTTATTTACTTGAGAGAAAGAGTACCAGAGAGCATTAGTGGGGTGGGTGGGGGGAGAGCCAGAGGGAGAGGGACAAGCAGACTCCCTGCTGAGCAAAGAGCCAGATGTGGGGATTGATCCCAGGATCCTGGGATCATGACCTGAGCCGAAGGCAGATGCTTAACTGCCTGGGCCTCCCAGGCGCCCCTGGGCTGTCATTTCTTTGGTATCTCACTACCTCCTCCCATACATACTTACCACCTAACTCCTTAACATGTAGTCAACAATACGTATCCTATATGTGACACCTATTTCACAGACATTATTTCTTTCATACTTTCCTAGCAGTCTCAGAACATGTTTCTTTCTGTAAAGCTTGTCCTTATGTTTTGGGATCCTAGCCTCATACTTAGTTATATTCATGGATTGTTTGAAATCTTCTATTGTTTTATTTCTGTTTCAATTTATTTTGCCTTTGGTTTAGCATTTAATATTTCTCTTCCAGTTTTCTAGTTAGTTGGGTACACATTTTTAAGTAGACATTTTCCCTCATCTGTTAAGAGATACTACTCCCGCCACCCCCACATCTGTTGTGTTCAAATAAGAAAGGTAGGATGGGGTGCTTGACTGGCACAGTTGGTGGAGTGGGTGACTCTCTATCTCTGGGTTGTGATTTCAAGCCCCATATTGGGTGTACAGATGACTTAAAAATAAAATTTAAAAAATAGTTTAAGTGTTTAACTCCTTTACCTTTTTTTAAGATTATGAATTATTCTCCGAAGGTGGCTAATTTCTTTAAAAAGTTACTTTGTCACAAACTCATGGGTTGGAACATACTTGATAGGTTTCTATCCTTCCTGAGGCTCAGGTTTCCCATATTTGATCCCTAGGAGGATCTTTAAATTGGCTCCTTAGTCTTTTGGGCACGGCAGGACCCTAGTAGTCTTTGATAGCTTTCCTGCTGTTTGGAATAACGAAACATTCAAGTTCACTTTATTCATTTCCTGCCAAAGACTCAGTCAATTATTTCTCCAAGAAGCCCTGTTTTCTTTTGGTAGGAAATAGTATTTCATCACCATAATCTGGGCACTAAAGAGATTCCTCATTGTATTTCATTGTATCATTTTTATAGAATGCTTGCTGGAATTTTCATTGGGATTGCATTGAATCTATAGATCAACTTGGGGATAACTGACCTCTTAATATGGAGTCTTCTGGTATATCACTTTACTCATTTAGGCCTTTAATTTTTCTCACAGTGTTATCTTCCTAACACTGTATCCATATTTTAAAAATATATATGTATGTGTTACTTTTTGATGTGACTATAATTGGTATTGTGGATTAAATTTTCCAGTATTGTCCATTGTTACCATATAGAAATACAACTTATTTTTGTATATCGAACTTGTATTCTGGAACCATATTAAACATACTGGTTTTAGTTGCCTTTTTTCCTTACATAGAACCTGTAAGATTTCCTGCATAAGTGACAGTATTGTCTCTCAGTACCGTTTTACTTTACTGTTTGAATGTCTTTTATTTCTTTTCTTGCTTTATTCACTGGCTAAGACCCAATACTGTAATATTGAGTAGAAGTGGTGAGGTTGGGCATCTTTTTTTTTTCTTAAAGATTTTATTTATTTATTTGACACAGAGAGATTACAAGTAGGCAGAGAGGCAGGCAGAGAGAGGAGGAAGCAGGCTCCCTGCAGAGCAGAGAGCCCGACGCGGGCCTCAATCCCAGGACCCTGAGATCATGACCTGAGCCGAAGGCAGAGGCTTTAACCCACTGAGCCACCCAGGCGCCCGAGGTTGGGCATCTTTATTTTGCTCCTGGTTTTAGGGAGAATGTATTTATCAGTCTTTTACTATTAGCTATGCTGTCAGATAGAAGTTTACATAGATGTCCTTTATAAGGCTGGGAAAATTCTCTTTTATTCCTAGTTTGCTGAGAGGTTTTATCAAGAATGGATGTTGAATTTTGTCAAATGCTTTTTCTCCATCTACTGAGATAATTACAGGCCTTTTTATTTTGTTACATTATGAATTACATTGATATCTGAATACTAACCCAACCTTGCATTCCTGGTTTAAAACCATCTTGGTCATACTATATTACTCATTCTATGTATTTTTCTATCTGATGTGTTATAATATTTAAAAAAATTTCTGCATCTATGCTCAGAAAGGATGTTGGTTTACGCTTGTCTTTTCTCATAATGACTCTTGTATGGTTTTGGTATCATGCTAATCTTATCCTCATAAAATGTGTTGGGAAAGATCCCTCTTCTTCAGTTTGCTGGAAGACTTGTGTAAAATTCGTAGTATTTTTTTTAAGAGTTCGGTATAATTCAGCAGTGAAAGTATCTGAATGTGGAGTGTTCTTTGTGGGAAAGATTTTAACTACATATTCAATTTCTTAAATAGATACAAGGTTATTGAAGTTGTTTCTGAGTCAGCTTTGGTGTCTTCCAAGGAATCTGTCCATCAAGATGGTCGAATTTATTGCCCTAAAGTTTATATTTTTTCTTCTTCTTCTATCTGTAGGATCTCTAGTGATGTCACTCTCATTCTTGATATTGATAATTTATATCTTCTTTCTTTTTTCTCCTGATCATTATGGTTAGTAGTTTCCTTAGAAAAGAGTAGGACGGGTAAAGAATTGCATATATAAAATGATAAAGGGATCAATTAATAAAGAGGATAGAACAATTCTAAGTGTTTATATACCTAGTAACAAATCTTCAAGGTACATTAAGCAAAAACAGAGAAATGCTGGAGAAATAGACAAATAGAAATTTCATCACACCTCTTAATTGTTGGTAGAACAAGGAGAGTGATCAGAAAGGACAATGAAGACTTTAGTGACCTTACCCAACTTTACTTAATTGACATTTACAGAAAATTCCACATAACAACAAAATACACATTTTTCTAAGGTGAATATGAACTATTTGCCAAGATAGATCATTTTATGGTCTATAAAACAAGTCTAAACGAGGATTCAAATTGTACAAAATATGTTCTCTGACTTCAGTGGAATTTAGAAATCTAACAAATACAAAAACTCCTCAAATATTCAGAAATCAAACAACATACTTCTAAGAAAACCATGTGTCAGAGAAATCAAAGGGATCTTAGAAAGCATTTTTCACTAAATGGAAATGAAAGCATTGAAAAATGTATTGCTGCAAGGAAGTAGTGCTAGAGGAAATTCATGGTACTAAATACCTATATTAGAAAAGAAGAAAAGTCTTACCTTAAGAAACATTTACCTTTCAACATAGAAACTAGAAAAATAGAGAAATTTAAAACTAAGCAGAAGAAAGGAAGCAAAAAGTGGAAGTCATTGGAATCTGTTTTTTTGTTTTGTTTTCTAAAGAGGTACACTGAGCAAAACCATCTTATTGAGAACTTTCTTTCAAAAAAGATGGAAGACAGTAAAGGTCCTTGCTCACATGGAGCTTATGTTCCAATGGGATAAGATTAAAAAAAAATCAAGAAATTGAAAATAAAGTTTATGAAGAAAATAAAATACAGGTGATTTTATACTTTAGAATTAGTGGTCAAAAAGGCCTTTTTGAGTGGGATTAGTGTCACATTTTTATCCATGTCTTGGCTGACAAGAAGGTTGGGCCAAAATTTGGGGAAAACCGTTCAAGGCAGAACTAAAGGCTGATGCAAAGGCCCTGTCGTAGGCAGAATGATGTGAGGAAGAAATACACTCTTATGTTACTTAAGCCACTTGGAGCATCTTTTTGTTTGTTTGTTTATTCCCAACCTACCCAGGAAAGTTTACTTTAGGTATATCTTATTTAGATCTAACTGGATTTTTAAGCTGGTTCGAAAGTTTCTGTATTTTAAAAGTCATTTAACTTATTTATATGTATAATTATAAACAAGTCTAGTCTTCTAACTGCCATTTTTAAAGATTTTATTTATTTGAGAGAGAGTATGCAAGAGTCAGTGCACAAGTCGGGGGGAGGGGAGATCAAGTCAGAGGTAGCAGGAGAGGGAGAAGCAGACTCCCCACTGAGCAGGGAGCCCAATATGGTACTCAGTCCCATAACCCTGGAATCATAATCTGAGTAAAAGGCAGACGGTTAACCCACTGACCCACCCAGGCATCCCAAGTCTTCTAAGTGTTATCTTAACTGCCCCCCCCAATTTATTATGCTTTCTTGTTTCGTTTTTACCTTTTCCTTTATAGAGTTTCAAATGTTTTACTTTTTCCTGATCCATTTTTATGATGTTTTGGGGATTAAATATAAATTCCACAGTGTTTTTATTTATTTTTAAAGTCAGCTTTACACCGAACATGGGACTCAAATTCATGACTCTGAGATCAAGAGTCGCACACTCAACCAACTGAACCAGCCAGGTGCCTCAATTCTGTAGCATTTTTTAATAACATTCCAATTTATATTTTCCTTCAATGCCTAAAATGATTATTTATTACTTAAGTACAAAACACGAAGCCTAACATATTTCTTTTCTTTCTTGGTTTTTTTTTTGAAGAGTGTATACTCACTTTTCCCTATCCTGTCACTTTCTATGTTCAGGTTATCTTGGATTTTAGTTCTCAATTGTTATGAACTTTAAAATCGGTTAAACTGAAGTACTTGGGTGGCTTGGTTAAGCATCTGCCTTCAGCTCAGATCATGATCCCAGGGTCCTGGGATTGAATCCCATGTTAGGCTCCCTGCAGAGCTGACTCCCTCTGCTGTTCTATTTGTCTCTCTCTGTCAGATAAGTAAATAAAATCTTAAAAAAAATAAAAATAAAAAAATATATTTTTTAAGATTTTATTTATTTGACAGAGAGAGACACAGCGGGAGAGGGAACACAAGCAGGAGGAGTGGGAGAGGGAGAAGCCGGCTCCCCGCCAAGCAGGGAGCCTGATGCGGGGATCAATCCCAGGACCCTGGGATCATGACCTGAGCTGAAGGCAGGTGCTTAATGACTGAGCCACCCAGGCATCCCTCCCCCACCCCCTTTGTTTTTTTTAAAGATTTTATTTATTAATTTGACAGAGAGAGAGAGAGAGTACAAGCAGGCAGACTGAGAGGGAGAAGCAAGCTCTCTGCTGAGCCAGGAGCAGGATGCGGGACTTGATCCTAGGACCCTGGTATCATGACATGAGCCCAAGGCAGCCGCTTAATGAACTGAGCCACCCAGGCGTCCCAAGAATAAATAAAATCTTAAAAAAAAAATCAGTTAATCAGAAACACCAGTGTCTAGGTTCTTTGCTTAGCATTTTTTTTTTGTCTCTCCTACTTGATCCTTGCTCTTACCTTTATTCTAGCATAATCACTTTACATGTTCACATCATCTCTTACTTGATGAAGGGCAAAGACTCACTTTTGTAACTCTGGAGCTTGGCCTGTAGTAGATACATTCTAACTGTTCACTGAATGATTGTAAAGCCGCCTACTCCATATCAGCCCTGTGCTTTGATCTGCTTCCCTGTTTCTAACTTCATTTTTCTGTGTCAAGGTCCTTATATGGTATCAGAACCATAATGCTGTAGGCTCTTTGTGGGGTATACCATGGGACATCAGAATTAGCAAGAAAGAGATGGAGCTCAGGGCTCAAGGAGATTTTATTATTATTATTATTATTTGCCCCAGGGGTCTCAAGGAGATTTCTTGAGAGGAGCCTTGTTGGCTTTGCCATTTGACCCATGGCCAGTTGCTGAAATTTATTTCCCTAAGTACTTACATGTATGGTGACACAATTTTTTATGCAGTTGAGATGGCAGAGGGACGGGAACACGAATGGACGGGCAGCTGTGCATTGAGTGCTTACTTGTCTGATGTGAGAAGGGAGAAAACATGCATCTCAGGTTTTAGATGTGGGAGGAGTCTTCAGATGGTAGAGGTATTTGGTCATATAGTATGAGTATGAGACTCAAGGCAGGATAATTCCATATATATTATTGACCGATTTGCACTGCCATGTTTTTGTTGTCATTCAGAAGGAAAAACCCGTTACTGCATGGGGAGAACATTCTACGGAATCCTAGATGTCTTGACAGGTTTATCCTAAACCTACATTTTACGTTGATTTAATTTCATTCTCTTCCTTCATTGCTTGGGATACCACACTAAATGTTCTTCCTCTTTAGTTTACTCCTCTAAGGCACTTATTAGCTATTATGATTTACTAGTAAATTCAGTTGTTGTTTGGTCAGACAGCTTTTATACTCTTTAGCTCTTCTGTCCCCACCCTCCCATCCCTTCCCTTACCTCAGTTTATGTCTACATAACTTGAGGCTTTGTTCCACAAGGCTTAAGAGTTCTTTGAGCAATCCCTTCTGTTTTTCTTTTCTGGAAAGTGGAAGGTACTACCAGGGACCAAGAGCAACGTTGTCACAGGAGGATGAATTAGGACAGTTATCTAGAACTTTGTACTATAGAGGTGGGGGTTATGGTAAAGTGAATGCGACTAGTGGCCAGGATGGTCCTGCCCATGTTACCTTCCTAAACCTCTCCCCAGTCCTCTTAGAACCGACAGAGGACACATAGGCATCTGCAGTCTCAGGGAGTAACTGATTTTCTGATCCTAGTGATCATCAACACTTACCTTCAGCATGAATAAGAAGAGACCAAGGAAAAGAAAGCCAAGTTCAAACTTTGAGAAAGAGGCTGCAAGAATACAGTGTATGTCGATAAGAAAAGCATTTTGTCATAGTCGCAAATTTAGACCTGCAATTAATAGCCTGATAGTTGGTGAAAGTCTTGTCTTTCTCTGTGGAATGCCCAGACTCTGAACTATGTAAAATATTCAAGCATTTGAAATCTACACTCACATGAGATTTCACTCAGAATAGGCCTTTATGAATATTCATGTTGAAGTATTTAGCCTCAGGGTGTGAAATATTAATCTCTTACCTGAGTTTTACATCTAATTCTTTTTCAATGACACCGAGAAAAATTAAATGTTACCTGCCACCAGGGGCATCATTAGGATGAGCTCTTTAGCTTAAAGTCTAAAAGAAAAACTCAGTCTTAAATAATTTTTTGGTGTTTCTCATGTGACAAGTAAAATTTATGAAATTATTACCATTGCTTTTGTTCATTCGTGACCAATCTATCCAGATTTGACGAGCAGATATTGAGTCCATTCCCATTTAGTCGACATGAACAATCCAAGTGACTGTGTGTGTGTGTGTGTGTGTGTGTGTGTGTGAGGATTTGTCACCAAGAGTACCTGTATAAGGATAATGATATTAGTCCTAGAAACTATAAAGATAGACTTTGGTGAATAAGCAATGAAAATAAGTACTCTAAATTGAGCAAGATAGCATAGGATTACCTTTCTTTTGTGCTTTGTGTTTATATTTTGTTTGTTTTTTTTTTTTGCTGGTTTGAGCCTTTAGGTGGGTTTATCTGAAAGGGTGAGATATACGAGGAAAAGGCAGCTGAGGGGTATTTTTAAAATTTTTCTTCTTAACATTAAAATAATTTTTCTTTAAAGAGCATTTAGAAGTAATGGATACATAAAATTAAAAAAAAAACTAATGAATCTACTACCAGGGAAAACCAGCACTCTGATTTCAGTTTCTTATATTTATTCAGTGTTTTAAAATATATTCATTTTACAAAAGTAGAGTCTTGTACTGTTTTATAACCTGTATTTCAGTAATTACTATGATGGCATCATTTTCAATAACTACATACTATTATATGGATATAATAATTAGATATTTTTTATATTTAGGTAGTTTCCAATTTTATGTTGTTATAAATGGCATTATAGTGAGCATCCTGAAAGCTAAATTTTTGAATGTATTATTTCTTTATTCTTGGGATGAATTTCTAGATCTGTAATTGCTTAATCAAATAGGATACACATTTTAACATGTTAGATTTTTTAATCAAATGGCCCTCCTGGAAGTTTGTACCAATTCATACTTCCACACCTTTCCTAAAGCCAGTAATTATCATTAAAATATATATATTTGCTAATTTCATAGAGGAAAAAATGAATTCTGATTCTTTAATTCTAACTGATCTGAAATTTCTACCTTTATTTCATATGAAATACACATTTTTAAGGGTAATTTTTTGATGAAGAACAAAAGACCAAAGAAAATGTTCTTTTCTTTTCTACTGGAAAGAGATAGAATACTTTTAAAAGATTGTTTCATGTTAAGGGTTAGCAATAATTTCATAGTTGTGGAAATCATGGTATTGGTGAGGCATTCATTTCTCGAGATAGAGATCTTTTCCCACATCTTTTTATTGCAGTTCAGTTCATTGTGAGATTTTATCTGTATGTAATTCAGCAAATTTACATTTGAAAAACTAACCATGGGTTTGTAGATCAATACCATCCCTTGAGTCTAATGACTGCAAGAGTGTGATTTGGGGTTATAATTAAAAGTCAAACTGGTAGCTTTGGACATAGGCTAATCAGGAGCAAGTAGATCACTTAGATAGTTTGGGTTTAATGCTACATGGAGAGAAGAATGACAAATAGCAGTATTTACTTTCTTTTAGAAAAAATACTATTATAATAAAGAAAATGTTAGTTTGGGCTAAGATAGTCACTACTGAAAGTTCACTAACTTGTTCATGGATTGACCTCACCAGCTCAATTTTGAACTCTGCTACAAGGTTAGATCCATTTATTTTGGCAGCTTTGTTGGAAGATTAGCCTGGGTATTGGGAATTCCAATGAAAAACTGTAGCCTGGAGGCATCCTGCTTGTGTCTACTTATTTAAATGCTCCTGGAATTCTGCCTGTCATCACTCATATTGGCGAGATTATGGGAGGTATTTGGTAGAAACATGGTATTCGACAATCCAGTTTATTTATTTTTTTCATTGTTGTTCTAAGACTCTAATAGTGATTATTTTGATGATGGTTTTTCTGTTACCCCTTACCTATTGCAATCATTTTTTTGTCTCCCCTGTCCCAAGTACATTATTGCCAGATTAAATGTACTAAAGAACACGAATTTCCTGAGTTATAGACAGTTCCTATCCCATCATACCGAAATTCCGTTTGAAATCTTGAGTGGCTGTCCTTGCCTGTGGAATTAGGTAGGAATCATTTATCTGCCAGTCAAAGTACATTGCAGTAAAGGTCATTGCCTGCCTTTCCAGTTTCATCTCTCGTGATTCATCTATAGTGTTTTGAACCCTGATTAGAACTCCTGATTTCCTATAGCTTCTCGGTCTTTTGGCTAAGATCAAGTGTAGAACTCCTGATTTCCTGCCTTCTTAGAAAAAAACAAAACTTTTCTCTCAACCTGCAATGTGCTTTCCTTCATTTGCACAGAAACTTTTAGCACTTAGGTTGGGGGAGATCTTCAACATTCATGCTCTCTGATTTTCTCTATCTGGAACATATATTCCTCCCTGATTTCTAACTGAAATGGTATATTTCCTCTGATTTTCTGTGTACTTGATTCATATTCCCTTTAAGATAACATTGATCATGTTCTGCTTTATTTTATGGTTTATATATTCCTGTTAAAGATTAAAAATTGCTTGGGATCAAGGACTGATTTCCTTATTTTTGAATTCTTTCTAGTACCTACTATGATGATGGGCATTCATAAGGTTATCAATAAACGCTTAAATGAAGATGCATTGTGAAATGACTGGCATTATTGTTCATGTGATTTACCAGGTATTTAATTATGATAGATGATGAAATTTGAGGACACCCAAAACTTTCGATTTTTGTGCATAGAAACAAAGATTTTAACTTTGAGGGATCTTTTAGGCAGATTGAAAAATTAAAAAAAAAACTGATAAAACTTTAAGTTGATTTAAAAAAATTGGAGGGAAAATAGCCACTGTCAGATTGCATTGAAGCCTTACCTGAGAGAAGGCAGTGAAGGCAAAATAAATGACTCTTCTTTTTGCCCAATTTCTTGATTGTGAATGCGATGTTCTACCATCCCCATGGGATTTAAACCTCAGGCACTTTTATTCTTTTTTTTTTTCTTAGAGTCAACCAGTTTCTGTACTTAATCTCTTTAGATAACAGCTTTTGGATTTCTTGCCTCCCCTCTAGCTCAACCTGAATTACTTTAACAACAGCTTGACTGAGTCCCTTCGGAAAGCATCCCTACTCTCAGGACACTGGAGGCTCTCACTTCAGTCATCTGCAGAAATGTTATCAGTAAACCCTACCCCAACATTGCTGGTGGCTTCCCATTGATGAAATCCAGACTCAAGCTTTGCAGTTGATGCTTTGGCTAATCTGGCTCTATTCTACCTGTGCAAGCTATCTAGCCTTTTTTTTTTTTTTTCTCTTTTCAACAGGCACTTTTTACTTAGAGAACCATTATTTGGGTGTTTTTTAAATCCAAAATGCTTAAACTTTTTATAAGCCGTTCTTAGTTTGTGATACATGGAGTGGGTTTCTCTCTTCCTCCTCTTTAAATTTTCTTTCTCTAGCTGGGTCTTATTTATTGCTCAGGAATTCCCTGATGTTCAGCTTCCTTTCTCTGGCCCATTTATTATTGTCTGGTTTGCCCACTTGGGGGCCTTGTTGCCCAGCTGCTGCATAGACCTCATTTCCCCAGTAGACTGAGCCCTTGCACATGATTGGTACTTTGGTAAATGTCTAGTGTTGTAAGGTGAGAATCAAGTTTGGTGTTTCTTTTATATTGCTTGGTACTTAGCACTGGGTTAGGGAATGCTCATTGAACATCTAAGGGTCTACGACTTGGGGAAGAAGTTCTATTATGATAGATCATGTTGCCTTGCAGAAATTTTGACACATTTCCATGATAATTTTACTATTAAAATGAATTATTTTTCCTTTCCCCAACTTATAAAAGTACTAAACCTTTTGTTTTTACTGAAACACCTTTCACATGATAACTTTAGAACATACAACAAATACAGTGAAATTTAACATCTTCTTGTGCATAGCCAGAGGAGATTTACATGTAAACCACCATGTTAGGTTGGCTGTTGGTTGAACATGGGTGGGCATTAAATATGGGGCTGATAACCTCCAGCCCTTGTCTCCTTGTGTCTGTTGAAACCAAGTTAGACAAAATTTCTTTACGAGCAACGTAAAGCAACTTGAACATTCTGGTTTTATAGGAGTTGCTGATGGGATTAATATATTCTGTGTCCCAGGCTGGTGCTGGCCAGATGACAGTGTGTAGTGGCACTCCCCACATGATGATGACGACCCACTCCCTGAGTTAAGAGATGAAATAGTCTCAGAGCTTTCTGATGGCCGCTTTGAAAGAGGCTTTCTTTTTCTACTTGTATAAAACATTTATGTATCTAAGTGTTATTAAAAACTAATCATTGCAGTTTTTTACTTTGTCCCAAATTAGATGGTTTCTTGCAGTTTAACACCTGATTGAGTCCTCTTTTGTTATTTAGATTTTGTTTTACTTTGGCAATAATATTTAACTGCTAGTAAAGCTCTGTGTACATCAGAGGATCCAGCCATGCCAGTGAATAACATATGCTCTGGAAACACCCTATCTATAGGTTTTTAAAAAATCCATCATGTTTATGTTGATACTGTTGATAGAGAGCTCTGTATTTTCTCCACAAGGGGGCAGGAAAGTCTGGGTTGTAAATTTAATTTTTCATGAAAGTCTTAATGGGAAGGAGTGCTTTACTTGATCTTCCATATATACTTTTTAAAATATAAAAATGTTTCCAGATTAAAGAAGTTCCATGAGTGGATGATTTTTAATATTTCTCTTACCTTCTGGGAGGTTACTTTGCAGCTGTGTTTATCACTTTTTCCCTCCTCTAGATTCTAATCCCAGGTTTTAATTACTGGACTAAGCGTTTTGAGGTTACTGTTACCAATGACCAAGGCAGCTCATTTTCATTGACGCATGATTGTGGACCCTTAAGACATGCATCGGAGAAAAGAGAAGACCAGTGTTTCACTACTGTTTGTGCCAACGACAAAATGCACCCTTGTCAAAGGAAAACAATCACATCATAGGCTTGAGATCAGCCCTTATCATCCATACATATTCATACATTCTTCTGCTCATATTAAGTTTTATTCTGTATTGTTTCCCACTGGCTCTCACCGCACACTGCTTTTGTACTTTTTGTTATGGAAGCTTTAAATTACAGGCCATGCTGCAAAACTCATCTAAATCTGTGATCTCAATAACTGAATGCTTCTCTCTAGAGATCACAACAGGGTTGGCCTAACATTATAGGACTCACTTCACTGAGATAACAACAGGCCATTCTGTGAAGGAGACGTCTGACAAAATCAGTCTACATAAAAATACAGTTGGGGAAATACTTGAAGAATTCAGGTTTGGGGGTTGCCCCTACACTCTGTCCCCTACCATGTGAAAGATAAACTGTGTAAAACAGTAAAGCATTAAAGAGTCAATTTTTAAGGCCGATAGTGACTTTCCCCTGTAGGGCATGAAATGAAAATGTGTGCACAGAACCAAAGGATTGCTTCAGTACCGTGTTTTTAGTGGCAGTTGTCCTCTCGAGACAGTTAGTGCTGCTAGAAGGAAGTGAAGTGGAACAATGCAGGTGGCAAAAGATTGATTCAAAGAGGATGTTTATACAGAAAAAATATTGACAGCTACAGACCTAATCAGTGGGCATAGCTTGGTGACCGGCATGGCAAAATGATGTGAAAAAGATGGCACAGAAGTAACATGGGAGCTTGATTTATGTGTGAGATCCAAGTGTAGCTAATATCACTACTTGTATGCCCCAAGTGTAAGCACCATGGCCACCCACATGCACTATTTTCTGCGATACGGCTACTCGGAAACACACAAGTCATCTGGCACTCCCTCCTTGAAGTACCATGGCAGTTGGCAGCGTTAGGAAAGGTTTGCTTGAAAAATCTGTTTCACTCATCATTGTAGATACAGATGGCCACAGTGAGTTTGGGAAAAAATAATTAAATGGTAAAATATTTAGCACTAGTTTCTAAAAGTTCATTTCAGGGCGCCTGGGTGGCTCAGTGGGTTAAAGCCTCTGCTTTCGGCTCAGGTCATGATCCCAGGGTCCTGGGATCGAGGCCCACATCGGGCTCTCTGCTCAGCAGGGAGCCTGCTTCCTCCTCTCTCCTCTCTCTCTGCCTGCCTCTCTGCCTACTTGTAATCTCTCCCTCTGTGTGTCAAATGAATAAATAAAATCTTAAAAAATAAAAGTTCATTTCAATCCTGTTGGATGCCTTATGTCTGTTTTCCATAGCTTGTCTTCTTTTGCAAACACAAACAGTGGGGGTTAGCTGTTGTTCCTCACAAGGAGTATAATGGGTAGTGTAAAAGCACACATGCTTACGTATGTGTAATTTATATATATATATTTTCTCACGTTTACATTATAACTAATTTTTGCCTGAACTTAACATGGTTAGTCTTAGTTGAGGAGAAGTTCTGGCTTCCTTCCAGCAGGCAGTCTTTTGCAGAAGGGAAAATGACAAAGCTGAGCAACAATCCCATAGTACAAAGTGAAGAAGAATGTACTAAACAGACTACCCAAAGGAAACATGAGGAAAACATCTTACTATAAGATATATATTTAATACGTTTTTCATACTTGGAAAGAGAAGTGGATGTCTGGGAATGTCCTTTGATTCACCGGCCAGAAGGATTTTTGTTACCTTGTGTACCTCTTCCCAAACCCCAATTCTTTAGATTAATAATGATTTACTTACGGAGAAAAGAATAGCACTTTGATATGCTGTACTAAAGGTAAACATTTACGGGGTTTAAAAATATTTATGAATGTGTAAAAGTTATTAAAGTAAACGTGCTTCTGGTTACCTTGTGATGAGGTATGGTATGAGTACAAAAATGGGAATTTTTGTAAAAGAAAAAGATGAGGAAATGTCAGTAGATCGGTAAAGTTTAATTTTAGGGTATGTGCATGGGTCTGTTGTGTGTACAATGTAAGATAGTTATTCTTGTATAATTTGGGTTTAATACATATCTGTTGAATCATGGTAAATTATAATGTTAAAGCTCCAAGAAAATTTCCTTAAAGCTCTTTATTCCTAGTCACTCAAAAATATAATAAAAAAATTTTTTTAAATAAAAACTTAAGCAATTTGCTCTTTATGTAAAAAAAAATTGCAGTGCTTTATTTTGGGCATTAGTATTAGAGGAAGAGAATTTTTATTTGCTCTGTAAGTTTATTCAGGTCTTATTTTTGTTGGTAAGAAAAATGCTCAATAAATTTAAATAAAATTACACATGCAAGTAGGATACAGAGAGAGACCATGGAATATTTCAAGTAAATAACAAAAAAAAAGTAAAAGTGTATACTTTAATGCCATTTTTCTAGAGTCCTCGATAGCCCTTACAAGGATAAATGCCCTTTTAGCAACATTAATGGCATACCTAACACAAATCAAGCAACATCCTTTTTGTTTTTGTTTTTCAAGGAAATCAAAGACTCTAAAATTTATTCCAAAATAACAAGTTTTTAAATCCCTCTTTGTTTTCTCTTTGAGATTTGTAAAACATAAAATGACACTGAAAAAAATTACACCCTAGTGGTGCCTGGGTGGCTCAGTCAGTTAAGTGTCTGCCTTCGGCTCAGATCATGATCCCAGGGTCCTGGATTGAGTCCCACAATGGGCTCCCAGCTCTCCCTCTCCCCCCTGCTCATTCTCTCTCTCTCTCTCTCCCTCTCCCTTTCTCTCTCTCTCTCTCAAATAAATAAAATCTTAAAAAAAAAATACATCCTGGTCTTTGTGTGGTCGTCAGAAGAGGGAGTACAGAGGTGAGCGGACCTGTGAGTGTTGAGGAGATGTCCTCTTCCTGCTACTCCTGTTCCCACTGTCCAGTCCCCTTTTGTAGCTTCATAGCCAACTAGGAGCCAAACAAATCAGAGCCTATAGTTCTCTTTTTGCTGTGGAAAAGTTGGAGATGGTCCCAGTGCAGGCAAGCTTTGTTATTTATATCCTTCTAATTTTACTACCCTAAATTTTTTGTACTTAAGGATAATTGTTGAACCCTCTAGAGAATTTCCATACACATTTACAACTGTCCTCGTTACCTCATTTGTGCAGAAAATGAATATTTTCGTCTCGATCCCATTATTGAGCCTGGAAAATGAGGCAGGGAGGGCCCATTGTAAAACTGTACAGTTTTTTAAAATGTAATGTCTGCACCCATTGTAGGACTTGAACTCGCAACCTCAAGATCAAGAGTCGTATGCTCCACCTATTGAGCCTGCTAGGCACCCCAAGACACTACAGTTTTTCATGCTTTGCTCTGGTTCAATTTTAGCTATGGTTTATAATTATATAAAGAATTACCATATCATTTAGTTTATCAAAGAGTTGTAAAAATCTCTCAATATAAAATTTACCCATTTCTNATGGTTTATAATTATATAAAGAATTACCATATCATTTAGTTTATCAAAGAGTTGTAAAAATCAATATAAAATTTACCCATTTCTTTTCCTTTTTTTTTTAAGATTTTATTTATTTGACAGAGAGAGAGAGAGATCACAAGCAGGCAGAGAGGCAGGCAGAGAGAGAGGAGGAAGCAGGCTCCCTGTTGAGCGTGGAGCCTGATGCGGGGCTCCATCCCAGGACCCTGAGATCATGGCCTGAGCCAAAGACAGAGGCTTTAACCCACTGAGCCACCCAGGCACCCCTAATTGACAATTTCCAGTCTGATTTCTCAATAAACCCAGGCTCTATCTGTCAGAATAGAAGCTTCAGATCAAGTTGTATTTTTTTCTTGTTTTTGCATATTTATGTGTGTACATGTCGATTGTGCTATATTTCTGTGTATCTATTACTATTTTCCAAACTTTCCACTTGAGCCCTCTATGTGGAGTTGAGAGAGTTTGTTCTTAGCCTGCTTATTCATTTAGACTTCAAGCCTGGTTACAAAGAGATTTTCTCACTTTTCATAGCCTATTAAGTGCCCTAATGAACTTAGAAGAAAGTCAGGGCTATATATTTTAAAATAGTAATAGCTACATTTTATTACATGTACTATGCATGGAATATATGCACTCTTAATCTTCAAAACAAATCCATGATGTAGGCTAAAATCCTTCATGATTCAGAAGATTAGTGTTACTTAGCTTTTGTCTATCTTCCCACCACTTGCTTATGATTCTCCACCCACCCAGATGTTTCCTTTCTCTAAGGCCATGATGTTTTCCGTCTCAGAGTCTACCATATACTCTTCTCTATGCCTGGAATGTTCTTTCTGTAATTGTTTGAAGAAGCTTAGCTGTGAAGGGGAGATGAGAGTTAAAAGGGTCAAGGGAGACTTTTGTGTGGTTCTTGTTGCTGTTATCCTAGGTGTATTTGACCAATAACCACATAGATAATGAGCAGAGGGGAAAGCGTCAAAGGAGACAGGATGGAGCTACAGAGGAGGAAAGGCAGTTGATGGAGAGAGATTCCTGAAGAGGATGGACATGAGATTCTGGATACAAGTGAGGAGGTTAACTTTGGACAGCTGGGGAGATGCATCGTTAAACATGCCAGAAGTTGAAGTCTGGCTCTGCTGAGGCTGTATTTTTCTCTGTGAAATAGGAAGCTTGGTCATTTGCTTGGATGCTCAGAGTGGGAAGGTTAGAGGGGGAGGGGTGAGGGTGAATTCACCAAATCATAGGTGGGAAGACTTAGGGGACTGAAGGTACCTATGCCCTTTTCCAATATTGGAGCTCTGAAAAGCAGTGTGATTCTGGGAGTTTCCTCCATGTGGCTTAGTGAGGGAGCAAAAGAAATGTTTACTAAGAGCATCGGAGTGAGAGAGCCTTATGGAATTCTGGCCTAAAGGGGAACAGTTGAGAATTTTTCTATGTGGTTAGTGTGCCACAGATAAAATACCCCGGGCTTGGGGGAATGAACAGGAAGCCACCGTGACTAGATGAAGACAAGAACATTGTGGAGGATGGCATCCTGATGGATAAAACTAACGACCTGGTTGTTTTTCTCCAAGCCCGAGTCCTAACACCCCTAATGGAAGATGATAAAAAAGTCTGGGCAACACTGATGGATTTCGTTCTGAACCCACATGCCCCTTTAAGAAAATGTAATTGGTTTATGAATAACAAAATATCTTACAAGGCAAACTCTAATTCAGCTATCTTTTAAATGGGAGACACTTCTAAATGTTAGTGTTACAAGGACTGAATTCATTGAGGAATTTCCACTGAGAATTGGAACTGAAAGAGATGTGTGATGAGAGAAATGGAAATCTTTCTCTTAGGAGCCTTTGGAATATCAGCCTTTATACTTTCCAATAATTTTCTGCCCGAAGCAATGACATGTCTAATTAATAATAATATTCTATTAAACAGTATGATTAATCTGAGAGATCATTATGCACAAGTAGATTAAAAAAGCAACCTAAATCCCCTTGGTCTGATTTAAGATAAAATAAACCTGAATTTTGTATCCAGAGAGTTTTTTTTTTTCTTTCCTTGTGATATAACTTGAGGGTACATTCTATTTCTGTGATTCTTTTGGTGTCTGTTCTTTAGTATCTGATTAACTTAAAGGAGACTTTTGAATAAGTAATACCCGTTCAGTTTCCCCTAATTTAATTACAATTTTGTATAAGCTGTTTGAATGTGAATATTATTGTTGGAGAATATATCAGTTATATATTTTTTCTGTTATTAGCTTTATATGGGAGCAAAACTGTTAATATTTTACTAATGGAAACAAACATTTGGGAGAATTAGTACTCTTTAATCCCTATCACTTATTTTATCCATCCTCCCATCCACCTCCCCTCTGGTAACCATCAGTTTGTTCTCTATAGCTAAGAGTCCAGTTCTTGGTTTGTTTCTCTTTCTCTCTCTCCTCTGTTTTTCACCTTGGTCTGTATTTTTTGTTTATTTATTAAATTCTCCATTTGAGTGAAATCATATGGTATTTGTCTTTCTCTGAGTTTTTTTTTTGCATTATACTCTCTAGCTCTATCCTTATTGTTGCAAATGTCAAGATTTCATTAATTTTTATGGCTGAATAATATTCCATTTTATATGTATACCACATATTTATCCATTCATCTATTGATGGATGCCTGGGCTACTTCCAAGTCTTGCTATTGTGTAAAACAATGGTGCAATAAACCTAGGGGTACATATAGTCTTCCAAATTAGTGGTTTTGTATTTTTGGAGTAAATACCCAGTAGTGTGATTACTGGGTCATAGGGTAGTTTTATTTTTAATTTTTTGAGGAACCTCCATACTGTTTTCCACAGTGATCACACCAGTTTGCATTCCCAACAACACTGCATGAATGTTCCTTTTTCTCCACAGCCTTACCACCACTGGTTTCTTATGTAATGTAAGTGAACTTGGAAAGTATCATTGGAAAATGAAAAAACTAATTTTGGTCGGAATTTAAAGATACAAATTTGAAATGGAAAATATATTTGAAACTAAATACACTGTGAAATGGAAGTTGTTATTTAGAAGAGAATAGGACAAAGTAAAAGCTTATGAAGTATACACTCTTAAAGTGTGCTGTAATTGATGGTAACATTTTCATTGCAAATACTTATCTGTCCTTAGAGAGTGCATACATTTGGTGGAAGTGCTCTTCATATGAATTTGCATGAGCACACACAGATGGTCTTGGTCTTCAGAGTCATCAGCTATAAAAGAAACTCTTTCCATGACAGATGAAGATATAGAGCCCAGAGAAGAGAAGTGATTGGCCCAAGGTCACGCAGCTCATTCAAGACAGAGTTAGAGCTAGAGCCTAAGGAACTCTAACACATGTTCACTCATTATTCCTCCTCTGTGGGTGATTTCAGGAGCCCTTGAGAAAGCCAAATGCTTCCTCATCTACCTAATTGATTCCAGAAGGAGGCTTTTGACTTTGTGAAGAATCAGATTCATACCTTTCATTTTATCACTGCTTACTGTAGTCCGAGTAGCTCAAGCTTAAGCCAGATGGACTTGGATTTAAAATCTAGCACTGACACTGAGAGCTGCCATACTGCACAACTCCATCACAAGGTAGCTTATGTGAACAGAACTGAGATTAACAGGAAGCACGAGATGGGTTACATACCTTAATAATTTTTTAGGCATAGTATCAGATGCTGCTTTTTGATTGTGATGGCTGGTGCGAATAGACTTTTTCCACGATAAGGACCATGTGTGAAGAGCCATTCTAGATAGGAACATACATGTGCTTTAATAAGTCTCAAAAGTGAACATAATCAAAATCACCCATTATTTGGGAGCTCTGGTAATGGTTACAAGAGCCAAAGCAGGGACTTCTATCTTCTATCACTCTGCTTTGGGAAGTCCTGGCCCTACAGTCGTCCACCAATGCAAGATCCTGGTTGAAAGCCTGGTCACCTCTGTGAAATGATGATAAACTAATGAACCTTTGAGAAGTTACCAAAGGGGAAGCGGTGGTAGGTTATAGTCTCTGTCACTGTCCAGAGGGAATGAATACAGAAGAGCTACTCTACACGAGAAGAACACTGCATTTGTCTGTGGGATTGGTGAGAACTTAACTAGGGTTCTAGAGTTTGTTGAGTTGTGCCTCAGTTTACAGAACCTCTGTGATCCGAATCTGGGTCTCAGAGACTAGAAATCAGTGGGAGAGACTGAATTTTACTTTTATAATGTTTATGGTCCAATGAGCAAATTAATACCATCCTTAAATTGCTAGTTTCTTCCAAATTAAGAAAGTGAATTATTTTCAGTTTTAGAAGAACCGATTTACATAAGGACAAGATAATTACATTATAACACAAGCTTGTATTTAAGTTGGGGCTTCTATTATTTAAGTTGGTAGTCTAATTTAGTGGGTGTCTGTGGTAGATTATTAAAACAGCCTGCAGTGATTCACACTTGCATGTGCCACGACTCCTCTGTAATGTGATGTTGTTCTTCCAATCAGAAATGGAGTCCCCTCTACCTCTATGAATCAGGACCGGGTCTTTGACCTGCTCTGACTGATAGAATGTGATGGAAATGATCTGCAGTGCTAAGCCTAGGTCTTACAGCTTCTGTCTAGCTAGATGGGGAGCTGATCTGTTAGGTAAAGAAATATGGGCTATCCTGCTGGAGAGAGGCTGCATGGAGTGGCCTCAGCCAACAGCCAGCACCCAGACGCTAGATGGTGAGTAAGGCAGTCTTGAATCCTGCAGTCCCAGCAGAGACACTGCTCTTCTGAGTCCTACCCAGGTTCTTGGCCTACAGATTTGTGAGTCTCTCAGTATGTGGATGCAGAGTCCTGGGGCTGAAGGAGATTATGTGGTAGGTGGGTACTGTCACTTGATAAGAGATCCCTGAGACTCTTCCACAATAAAATGGTGGTGGTTTTAAGCCAGTAAGTATGTATGCAGCAAGAGATAATTAATCACAATGTAGCTGTTAATCAGAATCACCATAGGAGCTTTCATAAAAAATGGGTTCCTGGGTCCCACTTCCAGAGAGGTTCTGATTTGGAGGGTCTACTGGGAAGGGAGTCATCCCAAGCCTCTGTAATTTCCCCTTGTGCAACTGTCATTTGGAGAAATTTCAAATCAATAGAGAAGTTGAAATAGAGAACAGCACAGCAAACACCCAGACAACCTTCTAGATTTACTGATTGTTAATTTTACCATATTTGTTTTATCCATTAATATTAGTCAATCTGTCTATCCTATACATCTTTTTTCTAAAATCATTTGAAACTAAGTTAGAGGTGTCATGTTATTTCATTTTAAAATACCTGAGTGTTTATTGCCTAGGAAAAAAGAACGTTTTCTTACATCACCATACCATTCTCATATCTGAAGTAATTAATATTGATTCAACAATGTCATTTAATATATAATCTATATTCACATTTCATAAATATGTAAATGTCCTTTACAGTTTTTTTTTTTTTTAATTAAATGCCTACTCCTCTCAAAGAAACCCCACTTTTTACGTTCTGGATCACATCTCTTGCCTTAAGGCTTCTTTTCCTTGCATCATCAATTTCTGCCTCTTTACAGAATTACTATCAGCACATAAATTCACATCACCCTTCCCTTAACTTCACATGTCCCCACCCCCCAACTCACCTATCTCTTGGCTGCCTTTTACAACAAAATTTACATCCTAAAAGTTGCTGACACTGGCTGTTTCTACTTCATTATGTCTCATTCTCTTCTCAAAACAGTCCTACGTCTTTGGCCCCCTCAACTCCACAGAAACTCTGGTTTTAAGGTGGTCACCAACAATCTTTTTTTTTTTTTTTTACAATCCAAGGGCCATGTTTATATTCTCACATTCCTTGACTTTCCAGGTGCTTTTTCCGTACCTGACCACTCCCTCCTCAAAATGTTGTTTGTCTCTTTGGCTTTTGTGTCAACATGTTCTCCTGGTTTCCCTTCTATCTCTGTGGCTGGGGTTTCTTATTCTCTTTTGGTGACCTTGGTCTCCCTCTCTGACCGACCTCTAGGTGTGGGAGAGTGTCAGGGATCTTTATCTATTGATAGTACTTACTCCTTTCTGTCATGTGATCTCATTCAGCCCCTTGACTTTGCATCTACCTACTGAGAGACTCCCAAATTCATATCCAGCCCTGATCTCTCCTGTGAGTTCCAGTCTCCTATAACCAACTGCTTACTTGATACGTCCACTTAAATGTTCCTCCACCTTGTTTCTGTCTCTTAGTGTTCCCCATCTCAGTTGCTTTAACGACCCAGTTTCTAAAGTCAAAGCCTAGGAGTCAAAGTTGATCACCCTGCACAGCCATCCCATTAGCAAGACCTGTCAACTCCACCTCAATGGGGCCATATGAAAGGCACCCTGAGAGCACCTGACTTTTCCCACCTGCTGCCTTTGTGGTCCATGTCCCTATTATCTTCAGCGTAGATCACTTTAAGAGACTTCAAACTGCTCTTATTTCTTTTTTACTCCCTAATCTATTTTCCTGATGACTTTTTTGGTCATTCCTCTGCTTAAAAAATGCATATTTTTTTATTACACTTAGAATTCCAAACTCTTTACCGGGATAGATATCCTATGTGATATGGCCCTACATGGCTGTCTCTGAGATTGCATCTTCCCCGCCCCCCCAGGCTTTTATTTAAATTCTAGTTAGTTAATGTACAGTGTAATATTAGTTTCAGGTGTATATTTTAGTGATTCAACACTTCCATACAACACCCAGTGCTCATCACAGGTATACTCCTGAATCCCCAGGAGACGGCATCTTGATAACCACACTGTAGCTGTGTTGGTCTTCTCTTTGCTCCGTAAACCTGCCCTGTTTTATTTTCTTTATGGGACTTACATATCCTAATAGTTCTTGCTCATTTGTCGACTGGTGTCCACCTATTATTCTCTTTAAGTTTACTGAGTTGTGTTCTTTGATGATTTGTTCATTGTTGTCTCTAGTATGTAGAATAGTACTTGGCACTTATCTGGTAATAAATAACTCTTGAAATAATGGATGAATTGGTGAATGATAACATTAGAAATCTGGGGTTTGTCCTACACTCTTCTCATGCTCTTGCTTTCTAATCAGTAGCCAAGTGCTATAAATTTTGTACTCTTCATTTTCCTGAAATCCCTCCCTTTCCCCACTCCACCACTGCTGCCTTGGCTTATTTTATCAGCATCCAAATGGTGTCTAAACCACTGCTCAAAGGCTGACTGCTCAATACAACTTTTTCTTTTTCTATGGTAGGAACCAGTCCCTCCTTCAGCCATAGGACTCTAAGACTTCATCACACTTACCTTTACTATATTGCTATTGCTCTTGAGGCAGGGACTACACCTTCCTGTTTTTTTCTTTTTTCACACCTAGCACAGTGCCTGGCATGTGGTAGATGTTCATTAAATATTTGAAAGAGGAGCGACTGAATACAAATGTATGAGGTTGGCTCAATGGGGCCATATAAAAACAACTACAGCAAAACACCTAAAATTTAGAGGTTGAACTTTAGAGTTTAAAATACATTTTAAAATAAAGTTTGTCTATTAAAATTAAATAATGATAAGCTTGTTTTTGTGATTACTTTCTATTCTACTATCTTCAGTTCTAGCTCTTAATGTTTTTTTGTGTTATAATTTTATACATAAAAATCTGTTATCCCTACATTCTTCTTATAGAGAATAACTTAGGGCAAAGAACTCCATGATATACTCAAGTTTCAGAAAAATCTTTTTTTTTTTTTTTTGGTCTTTGTATCTTTTTGGTGTCTTTTAAATATGCTTCACATATCTAGAACAATCTAGGAAAACGATGAATAAAACTATTCACATATCCTAGGACCCTAATCTAACCTTAGGTGGTTTGAGTTTCATTCTTATTTTTGCTACAATACTCACTCCATGTGTATCTTTTGTGTTTCTAAATATTGAAATCAGAAATGTCTGTGTCCATACTGGTTAAGGAAATATGGGAAGCTGTAACTTTATAGTATTTCCAGACAATGAATATACAGTATATTTTGCATGTAATTTTTATCTCCTTCCATCAAGTGTAACAATATGTTGAATTTGCCATGGGCCTTTAAAGCTTCGATGTTGTGAAGAGCTCTGCATGAAATTTTAAAGAGACTGGACCTTTCATCTTCACAGCAGCAGGGCACCACACTATAGGGACAAGAAAGGGAGAGAGAGAGACAGAACATTTCTGAAGCAATAGCAGAAAAATAACAGCAGAAGCAATTATTTCATCAAAGGTTGATTTTTTTTTTATTCTCTATTTTTTTTCCCCCAGATTTCTTAGCTGGAGATTGTCTGCCTTGTTGCCTTCGTCTCCTGGTGTATGTTTAATTTGCAGGTTTTACATGGTCAAAATGGGGAAAATTTCATAGATGAAAAGATGTTTATTTTAGGAGATGATGTTATTGATAATATTTAAATGTCTTTGCAAGGGATCTGCGTGTTAGGCGTGATGCAAAGAACTAAATTTGGCATTCCCTTGAGTTCTTATTCCATTTATCTCTTTGGGGATGTGAACGATGCAGACATATTTTCTTTCCTACTTGGCTTTCTCCTTTTTCTCTCATAAACAGGAACACAAACTTTGACTACTCTGGGAGTATAACAGAACTTTATCTCCTCATTTCTGTGGCTAGGATCAGTCATGCTTTCTTCTGAATTGGGGTGGGGCTAGGCACTCCTGGCTGTGGTGTCAGTGTGTCAATACCAGTTCTCGGGGCGTGGGACATCACTGTGCTGTCAGTGAGGATAACCAAATGTTGGCCACCATCTTCTTTACCGTGATCTTGAGAAATTATCACTGTGAAATGCCTGCCCCAAGGGCAGGATCCGAAGTCCTCACTCAAATGAAGCTCCAAAGAGTTGCATTTTTGGAGTTGGGAGGATCGTGTCTCCCTCCAGGTATTAAACTTGGTATTTTCTCTGTTCTGCTATTGATTTGGCCTTAGTCTCAGATGACCTGCTCAGACTCCTCTTTCTCCATTTTCTTTCTCTTCTCCAGGATGTTGAGAGGGTTGAGTATTTCCCTGGTCTTTGAGGTCTTTGGAGAAAACCCCTTTCTGCCATATTTATTTTTATTAACATATAATGTATTACTTGTTTCAAGGGTACAGGTCTGTGATTCATCAGTCTTACACAATTCACAGCACTCACCACCCTTTCTGCCATATTAGTTTCCTTGGTGTTTTAACAAATAACTACTAACTTAGTGGCTTAAAAGAACCACAGGTTTATATTCTTAGAGTTCTGGGGGGTCAGAGTCTGAAATGAGTTTTATGGGTTAATGGTGTTGGCAGGGCTATGTTCCTTCTGATGGCTTCCGGGGAGATCTTTTTCCTTGTGTTTTCCAGCTTGTAGGGGCTCTGTATTCCTTGGCTTATGGCCCCTTCCTCCATCTTCAGAGCACATCACTGTAACATTTGCTTCCATCAGCCTATTTCATTCTGGAGATTTTTAACTTAATCATATCTGTTAAGTCCCTATTACCATGTAAGGTAACATGTTTACAGGTTCTGGGGTCTGGACATGGATGTCTTGAGGAGGGGAATTATTCAGCCTACTCCTTCCAGCATTATACCATACAAAATTTTTGTAATCCTTATCTGGCTTCTTTCCATTTGTGAATGCACAGTTCATTCCATCCTCAACTGCAACAACTATGGACTTGTTGCACAAGAGAGAGAAGTTTAGTTCTCTTCACCAGAGTTTCTCTGAAGTGTTAAAACAGTGATAAACTTCAGAAACGTAAACTTCTTTCAGGGGTGGCTCCCTAGGTAATTGGGAATGTCTTCTCCTTATTTTTAAGAAGACCGTGGAGTCCGAGGAAGCAGATTTTTAGGGTCCATTGCTTTAGGTTCAGCCTGATGCATGGATGTACAAAATAGGTTAGCATCCCAGCTATTCTAAACTTCCTGAGTCGGTAGAAATACTGCTTAGATTTACTTAATATCTCTTATCATTTTTCAGGCAATCCCCTCTCTGGCCAACTATTGATAGTTTCAGGAAGGTCTCTCCCTTCTTTGCAAACATAGTCACTGTATTATCTGTGCTCCCATAACACTTTATGCATACTTCTATTGTAACCCTATTCGTAGGACTGTAATTATTTGTCTTTGTTTCTGAACAAATGGATTTGTTTAAGGGTAGGAATCCTGCCTTACTATCTACCTTCCTATTTCTTCCACTACGGTTGGTGCTTGGCACAGAATAAGGTCTTAGCAGATATTTTTCTGCAAGAATAAATTACTAAACAACCCTATGGAGTGAGGCCCAAACCTAAGATAATCACAAAATCTCCTTTAGTTCCCCATCTCCCCTGTTTACGCTCCTTATTTCATGCCTTCCCTCTGTTGGACTGCTTTCTGTTCTTCAAACCACTTTCTATTTCATCTTCAAGTCTTCGTTCCCACTGTGATAATATATCAACTAACAATTGAGGAGACTTACTCTGTGCTAGCCTCAATACAAAGCACTTGACATACATTTAATCCTTATAGTACGTATATGTGATTGTCACTTTATGCATATCAATTGAGTTGCTTAGAGAAGTTATGTAATACCTGAGACCACACACCTACTAAGGAGTAGCTCTGGGGTTTGAACTCAGTGGCTCAGCTCCAGAGCGCGTATTGATAACTACCACTTGCCTCCTGATAGGGGCTTCCATTAAAAAGGAATGGCTTAGTTTTTCAGAAAAGCTCTTCATTCCCTTTGTGCCCGTCATAATGCCTAAAAAATGTACGTCTATATAGGATTGAAGTTTCGAGTGAGGGTTTTAGTGAGGAGAGCTTCTATACAGTTGTAAGTCAGACTCTTCAGCAAATACAGGGATAGAGCCATTCTGCAGAACTCCTTGGAATCCATTTGCCAACTGCATATCTCAATCAACCATAGCCATGAATTCCTGCAAATTGATTTCTGAGAAAATAGTAGTCATTACTCGACTAGACTGCATCAGCCATTCTTTCCTTCTGTGTCACTGATGTTCAAATTTTTTGTGTAAAGCAGTGCAACCCATTCTTTAAAAAAAATAAAAGCCTCATGTAGACCCCCCAATATATAAAACAGATAAAAAGTGTCCATGAACATTGGGGAGGGTTTGTGCTTTGGTGAATGCTGGGAAAGATGTAAGCCTGATGATTCACAGACCTGTACCCCTTGGGCAAAGAATAAAAAAAAAAAGTGTTCATGAATTTTCTATCCATGTGTTCTGCCAGAATTGTTCCATAAATCCATTTTTTTAAGCTTAAGGACATAGTACTCTTTGCTGCAACTTCTTCATCTCACTCTACTTGCCCCAATTTTTTAGGTAATATTGCTGGGTCTGTGGGAGAACCTGGGAGAATACGGTTGACCTACGTTTGTTATAGATTTGTGATATGTATTCTTCATCAATGCCTTGTGTGAATTCAGAGTAGGCCTAAAACAGCAAAAGATGGTGGAAATATACCAAAGGTTCCAAATGGGGGGAAATTGCCTCACTGAGGACCCATGGAGGAACTGCTTTTTTAAGAGGTCTCCTGAGGTGATATTACCTTGGTGAATCTGCAGTCTAGGTCCTGGCCTTTATCCTGACTGATTTCTTGTGTAAATTTTGTGGCCTAGTTGGGCTGATACTTGAACCAAATGAATCCTTGGATCAGAGTCATTGCTGCTCAGGAAATATTTGAATAAGCACCATTGTCACCTATGCTGGCCTGAAACCTTTTGTTCTTCTGTGGCTAAGAATGCTTTTTTTTTTAAATTGGTGCATTTTATCCTTGGCTATATTGATACATACAGCAAGAATACAGTTAAGTATTGCTGACCCAGAGAACTTTCTGCCCCTCTTTAGGAAGAGAGCATATATTAGTTAAGAACATAGGTGTTGAATTAAATAGAGCGGGGTTTAAATTCCTGGCACAGCCTTATATATACTATGTGGCCCTTGCTAATTTCATTAACCTCTCTGAGCTCATTTTGCCTTCAATAAATTAAAAACGACTAAGGGTTGGGATGCCTGGGTGGCTCAGTTGGTTAAGCATCTGCCTTCAGCTCAGGTCATGATCCTGGAGTTCTGGGATCGAGCCCCGCATCGGGCTCCCTGCTCAGTGGGAAGTCTGCTTCTCCCTCTGCCCCTCGCCCCACTTGTGCTCTCTCTCTCAAATAAATAAATAAAATATTTGAAAACAAAAAACCGAGGGTTGTGAAGATTAACTGAGATACAGTGCGTGAAGGTCCTTGGTGCTTTGGTGTCAGAGATCACTTGGTGATTGGTAACTGCTAACTTTGTTAGTATTTCAGGCGGCCTGTCTTGTCTCTCCTCTGATCCAGTTTGTATTGATGTTCACGTTTAACTTTCAGAGGCTCATCTTGTTTCTCTTAATTCCAGATTCCAGGAGGTTGCCCTGTGTGGTTCGAAGAGGCGAAACACAGGGTCTGCAGTGCAGCTAACTGCTCATTATCTCCTCTGCCATTGAGGCAGTCATGTTACGAGACCACCCAGTGCTAGTTTCTGCTCCTATCTGTGTGCAGTGCCGACCCCTCCACTGCTTTGAACCAGGGTGAAAGTGGAGGCTTCCTCCGTGAAGGCACAGCTCTTTCTCTGGCTCCATATGTGACTCCATCTATGTTCTGCCCCTTTCTGCTGCCCAGGTATGTGTACTATAAACACATTATACACCAGTCACAAAAGTCAGTGCTTCTGGGAAATTCAGATGATACAGAAGAAAGTAAATTGTCTTTCTCCACTCCAGCAACCACACTAATTGTGGCTTTTTAAATGTACATCATTCTAGCCTTCTTTCTATGCATTTATATACTTATTATTTTTAAAAAATGGTATTATTTTTTGGCAACCTGCCTTTTCAACTTAAAATTTCTTAATTTTTTCATGTCAGTGCACAGAACTGTATCAGATTCTCTTAAATCTTTGTGTACTTTCCATAGCTAGATGAATCAATATTTACCTTAAAAGTATTGATGATGAATTAGCTTTCCAACTTTTTAATACTAAAAAGGTTTCAGTGAATATTTTTGGTTCAAAAGGCATGTGCCCTATTAACATTTTGGTAGATATGGCCCAACTGTACTCCTAAAAACTGTAGTACTTTATACTCGTATGAAGAATGTGTAAGAAGGCCTATTTCCCTATATAGTCAGTGATACTGGATCTTACTTAATTTTATTAATATTTTTTTAAAGATTTTATTTATATACTTGACAGAGAGATAGTGAGAGAGGGCACACAAGCAGGGGGAGTGGGAGAGGGAGAAGCAGACTCCTCTGCTGAGCAGGGAGCCCGATGCAGGGCTCGATCCCAGGACCCTGGGATCATGACCTGAGCCAAAGGCAGATGCTTAATGACTGAGCCACCCAGGGGACCCTTAATTTTATTAATTTTTGATGATTTGATGGATAAGGATCTCCTTATTTTAATTTACATTTCCTGATAGTGAGCTTAAGCATCTTTTCACAGGTTTGTTTTCTTTTGTACTTCTGAATATACCAATTTATGTCTTTCTCTTGGTTTCATTTTGGGTTGTTTATCTTCTTCTATTGCTTTATGGGAGCTTTTTATTTACTATGGATTTTAGCTCTTATATGTCATAACTATTTTCTCTAGTCGTGGTCTTAATTGTGTTTTTGTAACTTTTGCTATATGTAGAAGTATTAAATTTTAACTAGTTTCTGTTTTCTTACTATGAAATTTGTTGTATTTGTAAAATAATGTGAAAGTTTAAGAAGTAATCTTTTTTGTGTTGAAATAGGCTAGTAATACTGACATATTACAAATTAGGTAAATATAGCTTATGGAATTTAAAGGTCTTGCAAACTTCATGTATTTTTAAATCAAACCAACAAGTGTTTATTTAATACCTACTATCTGTTTAGTGTATTGGAAAATACAAAATAAATGTAAAACATGGTTGTTTCTGCCCTCAGGGCATTTGTATGTGAATCACAAATACTTAGACATACCTTAGAAAATCATATTGGGCTTTATTTAGCTAAGCGTTAAATTTTGTTAAAGAAAAAAAGGTATCAAAAGAACCTAGGTTGGGGGGGTGGTGCCTGATTGGCTCAGTTGGTTAAATGTCTGCCTTCAGTTTAGGTCCTGGGATTGAGCCCCTAAACCCTGAATCAGGCTCTTTGCTCAGCAGGGAATCTGCTTCTATCTCCCTCTCCCTTTGCCCCTGTTCATGCTCTCTCTCTCTCTTTCAAATAAATAAAATCTTAAAAAAAAAAAAAAAAGAACTAGGTCAGGGCAACTGGGTGGCTCAGTCGCTTAAGTGTCCAACTCTTGATTCCAGCTTAGGTCATATTCTCAGGGTTGTGAGATCAAGCCCTGCACTGGGCTCTGCCTTCAGCAGGGAGTTTGGTTCTCTTCCTCTTCCTTAGTCTCTCCTTGTGCTCACACTCTCTCTCTCTCAAGTAAATAGACAAATCTTCAAAAAACAAAAACAAAATCAACTAGGTAAACAGAGTATGTACACTAGTACCTGGTAGAGGCGATAGACATCGTGGGAAACTTGGAGTGTAGAGAAGATTTAGTTAAGAGGTTGTAGGACTTTTATGATAAGGTATTTCTGTGTAACAACCCCAAAACTTAGTGGCTTAAAAAATATCTATTTAAGCTCATAATATTGTAGGTTGACAGTGTTAAGTGGGTTAAACTGGGCCCTTCTTCTGGTGTAGGATAAGATTGACCAATCCTGGTTGAGCTTGCTTAGGCATGTATAGTCAGCATAGGTTGCCTGGGCTTACTGGTTTATGATGGCCACATCTGGGACAGCCAGGATGATTGGGGCTGTTTGCCATATGGGCTCTCAATCTTAATAGGCTAGCTTGGGTCTGTTCCCATGGCGGGTAGTTTGAGGATGGAAACTGCAAGGCCTTTTGAAGCCTAGGCTCAGGATTGGTATATTGACATTTTGGTGCATGTTGTGGGCCCAAGTTACAAGACAACTCCAGATTCAAGGAGTTGAAAAATATGCTGTACCTCTTGATGGGTGGTGCTAAAATATTGTGGCCCTTTTTGCAGTCTACCACAGAACTCCAACTGTTTGATGAGTGATTTAATCTTTGGAATTATGTGTGATGGTCCCGCTCAAAATTCCTCTCTGACAAGGTCAACTAGAAATACAAATAGCAATAGAGTATAAGACTGAATATGAATGACTTTTTTTCCCGCTTGGCCAAACTTGGATTGGCTTTTTAGGGAATCTTTCTTTCATCTTGTTTTAAATGGAATGATGAAGAACAGCGATACCTACATTTATAGACTGGCCGTGATGATCTATGATAATTTTGCCTCCTGATACTCTTCATAAAAAAAAAAAAACATATTGGCCAGGTGAAGGAGATGTGGTATTTAGTTCTGCAATGAAGGCTATGATCGTGAATACAAAGCATTAACTAAAAAAGCTATGCATGGGCGCCTGGGTGGCTCAGTGGGTTAAAGCCTCTGCTTTCAGCCCAGGTCATGATCTCAGGGTCCTGGGATCGAGGCCCACATCGGGCTCTCTGCTCAGCAGGGAGCCTGCTTCCCCCTCTCTCTCTGCCTGCCTCTCTGCCTCCTTGTGATCTCTCTCCCTCTGTGAAATAAATAAATAAATAAAATCTAAAAAAAAATAAAAATAAAAAAAATAAAAAAGCTATGCATGACATTTCTTCAATTTAAAAGAGCCAGTTTCTAGTCTTGATTTCTGGTATTCATCTCTGTTTTCAAATTAGTTGACTTCGCAATTTCTAGTTTAAAAGATTAGTATAATTGTTCTGACTTTGGTCTTGTAGAAACAGTTCTAGAAGTTAAATCAATTTTTGTGTTTACTATTTGGAGATAAGGGAATAAGGCCTATAAGTCCTTTCTCTAAACTTCTCTCCCTTCTAGTGATAATGGTAGCTACTTGGTTCAGGCATAGCCAAATTTCAACTGCTGGTTCATGTCTTAGTTTATAAAAGAATAGTCTCTGCCAAACCTTTAACTCAGAATGAAGCATGATATCAGGGCATAACCTAAAATACTGTATATAAAGATAGTACTTTAAAAAGACTTAAGGTTATTCTCCATCATTTGTAGTTCTTCCTTTCTTAAGGAGCAGAAACACCTTGAGATTTCTATATGTTTATACATAAGAGCCCAGTTTCCCTCTGATACTTGTGGATGTACAAAATGATGCTAGATAAAATAAACATGCTGTTCACTAGAGGAATGGTGTATCATGGTGGAGTTGCCCATGAATGCTATAGCCAGAATCTTGTTTGAATTAGAAGGATATCTGCTAAATTAAGGTGCCTTACAGAGACATATAAGGCTAAAGCTTTCAGCAGTCCATACTATCTTTATTGAGAGACATATTTATATTTTCCAGACTAGCAATTAATCACTCAGTAGGGTTTTTCTTTGAGGGAATATTGTGCACTCATAGAGAATCTTTTTGTACTTCCAGGAACCACAAAGCATAGGCACAATTAAAATGCTGATTTAATTTATTATATTGAGGCATGGAACGAGAATCTTTAAATGATGTTGACAGGGCCAGAATTTCAGAACCACCTTTTTAAAAATAGAAAACAAATGCTTCCCCCCCTAAATTAAATTATATTAATAACATGTTTCTGTAAGTTGCTTGGAAGCAAAATAAAGCTCTTGACATTAATTAAAATTTGAAGATGTATCATTTATTGTTAATGTGCAGCCTTTGTTAGGGGAAATATATTTCAATGGGATCTATTTATGAAAATTAAATGGGGGAAAATTGCCTATTGAGCAAATGTCGCTTAATAAGGCTGCTTTTCTTAGAAATGTGAATTCTTAAGTAACTAAAATGTTTTAATACGCCAGTAATGGTTTCTATTTTTGATCCTCTCAAATTGTCTTTGTTACTTGAATTTAGATATTTCCACACAGAATTCTATTATCAGGGGGCTTGTAAACTCTAAAAACTAAGATGTCTTTCATATATTTTGGGGTGTTGGGTAACATGTATTTGCAAAGAAAATGCCATCTGAAATCAATGTGGTTAGGTACTTGGACCTCCTCCAAATACCTCAGCAGGACTAGAAGCCAAAGAGTCCCATTAGCAGCCTCTAACTAGCTCTCCTCTAGTGAATGCTGTGTTATGTGTCTTGAAATGACGCTATCCCGGTTTCACACAAACTAGAAGGTGCCATGAGATAAAGGGATAGTTGTTTGCCCTGTTGTACCACGGCTAGGAGTAGCTAATAGAGTTGCCTCTGTGCAGACCTCATGTGCAGATAGTATTCTGAAAAGCATCATATCTCCACTGTTGTGGGGGAAGGTGGTTTCTTATCCTGGCTTAAGTTTTATTTTCTTCTAACACTGGGATAGAACATTAGACTTGGGCTTTCAAAGTTGATAGCGAATAAAATTCTTAGATAATGTTAAAATGATGTGTTCTTCAGTGAGTGAAATAAACCTTAAATGGTACATATTGTTCCTTACCACAGTGCTGTCATTTTTTGGACCTTGATAATGCACTTACAGAGTGGGAATTAATCAACCTCTGTTGATCTTGATAATTCTTTTTTTAAATTTTATTTATTTCAGAGAAGGAGAAAGAAAGAGCAAGTATAAGTGGGGCGAGGGAGAGAGGGAGAAGCAGACTCTCTCTTGAGCAGGGAGCTTGATGCGGGGGCTCAATCCTAGGACCCTGGGATCATGACCTGAGCAGAAGGCAGACACTTAACTGACTGAGCCACTCAGGCCCCCCTGGTCTTGATAATTCTGATGATAGTAGCACAAATTGAATGGAAGAAATGGAGTCGTTTGTCTAAGTGTGTTCTCCCAGTGGTTAAAATTCAGGCAGTCACAATGAAGTCATTATTTATTTTATGAACACTTAGGTAGTATGAATTTTCTTCTGGGAAATGTCCCTATTTTTGTGGAAAAACTCCTAGACTTAGGTACTGAATAACAAACCATGTTGACATTTATTTTTCCTCCTCCCTTTACTTGTCCCCCACATCTATTTAATCACCAATTCCTGTGGCTTCTACTCTTTAATATCTAAATGTTAGGCTCCTCTCTCCTCCTCCCCAACAGGCTCCCAAACCATGGTCACTGCAAATATTGATTTGTTTATCTGTCTGCCCTACTAGGCTATAAACTCTTTGAGGACATGAATCACGTTTTATTTGACTTGGCTACAGTGTCTGGCACATACTAAGTAATCTGTATATATTTAATGTATAAATGAAGGCTTTTATGTAAACAATTCAGTCTTTCTCAGCTGGGGATGGGGGTGACTTTGGCTGCGCTCTCCCCCAAAAAAGGACATTTGGGTATGTCTAGATACATTTCTGATTGTTACAACTGTGTGTGTGTGTGTGTGTGTGTGTGTGTACACATGCTCCTGGCATCTGGTGGGTAGAGACCAGACATGTTGCTGAATGTCCTACAATGTACAGAATTGCAGCAAAGAATTATCAGGCCCAAAATGTCAGTGCCAAGATTGAGAGACCCTATTGTAATTTTTCACAATCTCTCTCTCAAGTAGATGAACGCATAGTAGGAGTTTATCTAGATATGAGAAAACACACTTGGAGAGACTAAATTACTATTCCAAGTCCACCCAGCTTTTAAGATAGTGATAGAAACAGGCAGTGAACCTCAGGCCCAGGAGTCCACATCTAGATAATAATAAATATATAATTGCAATTATTTAGATGATTATTATGATTTTTAAAACTTTAATTACCTGAACAATTGCCTTAGATTTCAGCCTTGGAAATCTGTCCATGTTCTACTTAACAGTAATAATCAAAATTAAGGCAGAAACTATTTGGGTGCTCATTTGAAAGTTATCGCTCATGGAAATTCCTTCAGATTAAGTAAAAAAAAAAATACTTGAATTTCTGGGCGCCTGGGTGGCTCAGTTGGTTAAGTGTGGGACTCTTGATTTCAGTTCAGGTTATGATCTCATGGTCGTGAGATTGAGCCCCATGTCGGGCTCCATGCTGGATGTAGAACCTTAAGATTCTCTTTCTCCCTCTCTCCCACAGTTCTGCTTTCTAAAAACACAGAAAAAAACAGAAATAAAACAAAATTTCAATGTCCTAGATTTATATCTTCCCACAGAGAGTGAATTTCTTTAGCGAAGTGACTCAGTTCATACATGGATCTTAATATAGTTCTGAAAGATTAATATTAAATATTTTTATTACTAAAATTAAGACTTGGAATATCTTAACTGGCCATTATGTATTTTGAGCTGATGCTTGATTAATTTCTGATAAATGTAGTACCTATATACATTCTGTGATTGCACTGAACACAGGTGCTTCAAGTGCCTGAATCTGTGTATCACCTGAGTTAGAGATTTGGAATAAAATTCTGGTGTGCCAGTACCCAGAGCACTGTCTATTGTTTAGCCATTGCCTTTCTAGAAATAGCAGAGATAGAACATGAAGGATGCAGGTGGGAACAACAGAAGTGGTCAAGGGGAAAAAATAGTTGATTTAAACAAGAAATGTAACAGGGTGTGTTTCTAGTGTGCAAGGTGTGCAAGGATGCTTCCAGTGTAAGACTTTGAGAGAGACACAAAGATACTTAAGACACAGTCTCTCTCCTTAAGGGGTACTGAATTAGTAAATGAGATTATGTATGTATCAAAATTAGGATAGCAAGATAGCATGAGGGTCAAGTGAATGGTGATAACAGGCAAGATGGAAAATGAGAAATATTTCATATTAGTTAAGTCCGGGATGGAATTAACCAGTAAAAGATAAACACGTACCAGTTGGAATCTTTCCAAATTAGAAATTTAAGCTTTGAGCATTGGTTAAAATAGTATTTCATAGTAAATTATTCTAGATAGTATTTTCTTTTTTATATTGACAAAATAAAACTCTTTTCTGAAATCTCTGTCCACATCTTCTTGATAACTGGATGTTATTCAAAAAGTAAATATTGTCATGGAAAGATTTTACTTACCATTTATAATTTATTCTATCAATTCCTGATATTTGCAGGAGTTGAATTTTCCTGCATTTCTCAGGGCTCTCTGCTACATGGCAAGAGAATTATAAGCACTTTCTATATAAAATTCCTTAAAGCCACTTGAAGTAGAATTTAAAGAATATTGAGAAGAAAATAAAACATGTGTATGTCCCTCCTGGCTTTGAATGTTCTCCTTGACTTTGCATGTATACTGTGGTTCCCTCAAGGTTGGGATGGGTGGCTATTCAAGAACTGCTGAGTCAAAATGATGAAAAGTTAGTCTTTTTCAAATTAATTAATTATTTTTGTGATAATTAATCAAGGGGGATGGAGGCAAGGGGAGAGGGAAATAGAGACTATTAAGCAGGCTCTACATCCAGCACTGAGCCGGATGCAGGGCTCGATATCGTGACACTGAGGTCATGACATGAACCCAAATCAAGAGTCCGATGCCCAACCGACAGATCGACCCAGGCACCCTGATGATTAAAGACAGGTTCAGGTATACATTTTCAAAAAGACGAAAGAATATCCATAGTACAAAATTATACTTCAGATTGTAGTAGAGAGGAAATTGTTTGGGAGAAAAGTGTTTGTTAATTGACAGTACTTCTGCTTTGTCTTTTAAAATCCAAGTTAAATAAATTAGTATTAGGTTGAACTGTTGGCCAATAATTGACAATTTCATGGTTCAATGTAGCAATGGCTAAATATGCTGGAAATTTATTATTTTAAATTTAATTTTATTTTTTCAGTGTTTATGCTGGAAATTTAGAACACTCCAGTTTTGGAATTGGCAATTGAAGAAACTTTATGGACACATTAACAAAGCACTTTATGAATACATTAACAAGAAAATCAGCTTTATGGAAAAAATATGGCCCACCGAAGAATATCAACCTTCGTGAAGGTTGGACTAAAGGCATTTATAATAAGGCAATTTAAATAGTTAAATTGTCCATCTGATTCATGGCAGAGTATGATGATACTTCATGTAAAAATTGTAAAATTGAGAAATTTCAAGTGCACTATAGGAAAAAAAACAGGTAACTTGGTGATTTCATTCCCCAAATCTTAAAAAAAAAAAAAATTCAGTTTGTTTCAAGTTGTGCATTTAGCAGGAATGTTTGAACATATTATTCAAAAAAGCAAAATTTAACAGACCTTGAGTTGATGTTATTTTACATTGAGATATTATACAAATATTTTTTTAGCTTATGAAATATGGCAGCTGAAAGGATTAATTTTAAATTTCAGCCAAACATGTCTACATTATAAATAGTAGAAGCTGTGGTTTCCAGATCATTTGAAATCATTTATTTGGCTGAATAGAGGAACACACTATCTCCCTTTAAGTAGAATTGGTGTCAGGCATAACTGTGAAATTATTTTCCATTTTATTCCAGACTTTTTATGTTGTGTAGTATCCACTTTCACCAAAACCTATTTTCAGAAAAAGATCTTTACTCATTCACAGCAGAGTAAAACGTCAGAGGTTTACTTTTTGACCACTTGCTGAAAAAGATGGTAAAGAGACTAGAAGGTATATTACAAAAACTTCACAAAGTTGAAGGTGGTACCATGGGTGCTTGGTGTACAGAAAGGAAGGAAGATAAGGGGTCAGCATGGATAGGAAACTTAAAAGGCTGCTGTGAGGTAATGTACATCAAGGGCGGCACAGAACATGTTACCTGATACACTGTAATAAGCACAGATAATGAAAGCTATAACTATAATAATGAGGGAGAAGGATTCAGTATATGGCTCCCCAAATAAGAGTAGGGAAGGGGTGCCTGGGTGGCTCAGTCGTTAAGCGTCTGCCTTTGGCTCGGGTCATGATCCCAGGGTCCTGGGATGGAGCCCTGCATAGGGTCCCTGCTCTGTGGGAAAGCCTGCTTCTCCTGCTCCCACTCCCCCGCTGGTGTTCCGTCTCTCGCTGTGTCTCTCTCTCTGTCAAATAAATAAATAAATAAAATACATATAAAAAAAAGAAGAGTAGGTAAGTGGAAGATCCCAAGAAGATAGATTATAGTCTCAAGGGAAAAAATGCTTGAATAGGGCTTTGCAAAAATGAAATAAGCCAACCCAAAAGAGAACTTTTTTTTTTAAATTTTATTTTTATTCTTTGCCCAAGGGGTACAGGTCTGTGAATCATCAGGCTTACATCTTTCACAGCACTCACCAAAGCACAAACCCTCCCCAATGTCCATAACCCATTCCACCCTATCCCTACCCTCCCACCCCCCAGTAACCCTCAGTTTGTTTTGTGAGATCAGGAGTCTAAAAGAGAACTTTCTTATCACTGGAGTGGTTGTTTATAATCCAGATCTGTCACTCCCAAATCTGGTCACACAGTAGAAAACCCGGGGGAGAGGCTTGTTGAAAGTACTACAGTGGCTGTGATTTAGTAGGTCTGGCTGGGGTTTGGAATTTGTATTTTTAGCAGCACCTGAGGTCCTTCTGATGTAGCTGGTCCATGAACATTTGGATATGACTGATCTCAGTGACCACTTGATGAGGCCATCACGTAGCAATTTAGGTATCAGGTAGAAGATTGTGGGGAAATTCAGTTTCATTTCATTAAATATATTCTCAGAGTGTTTTTAGAATGTATGATTCCTGCTCTCCACGAAATGTTTGGTTAAGAACATTTTTTAAAAAAATACAACAAAGTTGGGTTTCCTGGGTGGCTCAGTTGGCTAAATTGGCTAAATCTTCGGCTCAGGTCATGTTCCTGGGGTCTTGGGATCAAGCCCCATGTTGGGCTCCCTGATGAGTGAGGAGCCTACTTCTCCATCTCCCTCTCTTTCCCTGCTCTCTCTCTCTCTCAAATAAATAAAATCTTTAAAAAAATACAACAAAGTTGAAAGAAAAATTTAAAGTGAACACCCATATACCTACTACCTAGTTCTTCTTAACTATTTTACTATGCTTGTTGTAACACATTTCTATTGAGGTAAAGTTTACATATCCAAAGAAATGCACAAACGTAAGTGTACCATTCTATGACACATGCATGCACCCGTGTATCCAAACCCCTTTCAAAATGTAGAATCTTATCTGTAACCTCAGGCAGTTCCCAAGCAGTCTCCAATCCACATCCTCTCCTCATCCCCAACGAAGGAGACACTGTTGTGATTGTTTTCCACTATAGATTAGTTTTGTCTAGTCTAGATCTTCATATAAGTGTTATCACCCAGTATGGATCTTTTGTGTAAGTATTGTTTCACTGAACATGCTTTTGAGATTCATCCACATATATCATGTATTGCTGAGAAATAATGAAATAACAATATTTTTTAGTGTCTTCAGTGAGCTAGGCAAAGTGTTGGTGTTGGGCTCACAGTGTTGAACAAAAGCACCCTTGATCCCTACTCTGGTGTTCACAGTTTAAGAGGTGAAGACCTTTAAGGTTCCTTCCAAACCTTAGGTGTGTGATATTTGAGACAGCTTGTATGCAGGTATCCTTAGAACCTTTGAGCAAGCTTCTGTTCAAGCAGCTTAGGGTATTTAGACTTGAGGGATTCAGTTTTCCTGGTTTCCTGTTCCTTCTCAGTTACAGAGGGAACTAAATCAAACAGTTAAAAATAATCTGGCTCACCAGTGAATAATCATAGTTCTGTGTATATCTATTTTTATAGACGGCTTCTATTTGACCAAAGAAAAGCAGAGACTTACTGTTTCTCCTTGGAGAACAAGGGGTAGGCAATATTTGATCAGATTTCTCTTAGCAAAGTGAAGTAGAGTAGGAGTAATTATTGAGGGTTTCCTAAACTTAAAAAATTATAAATGACTTAAGTGATTTAGAAGCAAAGGATCCAGGTAATCATTCTTAGAAACTTATACTTTAAGCTTTCTCACTGGAAGGCTTAGGTTCTGAAAATACTAGCAGATCGAAGAAGAAAGTGATAATATGTTGCGAATTATGGAATAGCAGAAATCATGAACCGTATGGAAGTGCTGTCCATGATAGTGTCTGTGTGTGAGGCAGAATGTGTCCCTCCCCTTTTCATCCATGTTAATGCATTGCTGGGATAAGGACCCTGGAGTCTTGATTAGGGAGGATGGAAATATGCGTAGAAACAAACTGGTGAGTGAGGTTCATGAGTACTAAGAAAATTGAAAGGTGAGATGAGGTTCAAAGTATATATCAAGTTGGGCCACTAAGGGAGACATTTGAGATGGAGACACAGTTGATCCTCATAAATTTGTAATCTGCAAATAATTTACCTAGTTGCTAAAATTTACGTACAGCCCCTAAACCAGTACTTGTAGTATTTGTGCAGCTATTTGTGGACACGCACAGAGTGATGAAAAATTTGAGTCACCCTGCATGCACATTCCCAGTTGAGGTAGAATGCTCTACCTTTGTCTTTCAGTGCGTATAGTGTAGATGTGTGTGCGCATGTGCATATGTGTGTGGTCTCTTTAGGGCCACATTTTCCACGTTTTGTGCTTTTTGTTGGTGATTGTGCTCTTAAAAATGCCCCCTAAGTGTAATGTTGACATGCTGTCTAGTGTTCCTAAGCACAGGAAGGTTGTGATGTGCCTTACAGAGAGAACATGTGTGTTAGATAAGCTCCATCCAGGCATGAGTTCCAGTGCAGTTGGCCATGAGTTGAATGTTAATGACTCAACAATATATATTAAATAAGGTGTCCTTAAACAGAAAGACAAAAAACGAGGTTATACGTTGTTGATGAAAATGTGACCAGAAGTTCTCAAGAGCCCAATTCTGTATTTCCCTTATGGGCAATGTTTGCTAATTCAGTATTTGCAGCAACTTCATGGAATATAGCTACCATGAATAATGAGAATCAACTATAATATCTTGGGTGGGTCAAAGAAATAGATTGGACATTTTAGTGTTTCTCGTTTTTTGGACTTTTCTCAGAAGCACTTACTTTCAAGAGCACACTGGCAAATCTTAGCCTTTAGAGTGGTACTAGTTTTTGTGAAATAACTATTCCACTTGTATGGGAAATTGGCAGGCTGAACACTCCATTTATTTAAATATTCTGCTGAACTAGTTTGGAATTATGTTCTTTAATATCTTAGACATTTGTTATGTGAAAATTTGCTTCATTTCCCTCAACTTATAATTTTAGTAAAAGAATTATTTATAAACCTGGTAATATCACCTTCTTAATTTGACTTTATGTTGACATTTGTTTTCAGACATTTTAAGATTACTCCTTATCTAGAGCCTGACTCCTGGGACCGGAATTAGAACACGGTATGCAGCTTATGAGGAAGGTTCTAGAGAGCCTGTCTGAACAAATACTGTAATGCTTAGAAGAGCATAGTTTATAAACTGGGGAATAAAGTGATGTTGGAGGAACCAGAAAGCTAAAGAAATGGATTAGGGAACCTCAAATCTGACCATAGACTGAGACAGATGGTAAGCCAGAGAGGTGAAGCTGAGATCAGCAGGGAGCAAGTAGGATTTGTTCAAACTTTTTCAACAGTTTGAGTATACTAAGTCTAGGTGGGGTTTTTTTGGTTAGTTTTTACTTTTTCCAAAATAATTCTGTGTGTGGTTCTCTGGAGTTTTTTGATCTGTGACTTGTTGGTTTTCATTAGTCTTGGAAAATTCTTGATCATTTATACTTTCAAATATTTCTGTCCATTCTTGGACTTCATTTACACATATGTTAGCCATTTGGCATTGTCCTACAGCTGGTTTTTGTTTTGTTTTTATCTTAAATTTTCTAATTTTCATTCATTTTTTTTAAAGGTTTATTTATTTATTTATTTGACACAGAGAGAGAGAGAGAGATCAGATCACAAGTAGGCAGAGAGGCAGGCAGAGAGAGAGGAGGAAGCAGGCTCGCTGCCGAGCAGAGAGCCCGACGCGGGCCTCGATCCCAGGATCCTGAGATCATGACCTGAGCCGAAAGCAGAGGCTTTAACCCACTGAGCCACCCAGGCGCCCTAATTTTCATTCATTTTTGCTCTGTTTCTGTTTGGATACTTCTATCAGTCCATCTTTACATTTGTTGTGTCCTGTCTGCTAATGAGCCTGTCAAGGAAACTCTTCATTTCTAGTATGTTTTTTCATTTGACTCTCTTTTTATAGTTTCCATTGCTTCACTGACATTTCCCATCTGTTCATGCATGTTGTCCATCTTTTCCTCTATCCCTTTAATATATTAATCATAGTTATTTTTAAATTCCTGTTTGATAGTTTAACATCTAATCATTGCTCCTGTTGGTTGGTTTAATCAGTTGACAATGGCTTGCTTTATCTTGCTTTTTTGTATGTCTTGTACTTTTTACTGAACGCTGCACATTTTGTGTAGAACATCCAAAGACACTGTGTTAAATAATATTTTTGCCTTGTAATGGGCATGTGTCTTCTTCTTTTATGCCATTAGTGTGGATTTTGAATCCATCTGTTCAGGAGTTGAGCTGGATTTGGGTTTAGTTGGTTGTTGTGGTTCAGGTTACCACAGGCTTCAAATTACCCAGTGGTGGCTGCTGTTCTTTTGTGCCTAGAGTCAGACCTGCGATGGTGGAAGGCTCTTCTCATTGTTCTTCTTCTTCCCTGCCTGCTTGAGCCACATTAGGGATCTCTCATGTTTTTGCTTTTCCCAAGGAAAGATTGCTATTGTTTCTTAGTTGATGTAGGAATACTGTTTGGGACAGAGGTTTTTTGATTGTGTTA
Source organism: Ailurus styani (assembly GCA_002007465.1). Lineage (NCBI taxonomy): Eukaryota > Metazoa > Chordata > Mammalia > Carnivora > Ailuridae > Ailurus > Ailurus styani. The sequence continues at coordinate 3,399,281 of LNAC01000044.1, read as the reverse complement.
GTCCAGCCTCAGACGTAGGCAGCTCTTGTGTGCCTGGTCTTACGTAGGAGAGAATGTCTTGTCTCTGTCCCAGTAGGAGCTGATCCCTCTACCTGGTAACAGTCCAGGGTCCTGGGTCCAACAGAAAGATCCCTTGCTTCACTCCAGAAACAGGGTTTCTCCTTTTGCCTCTTCATCATAAGTGATGGATCTTTGTCTGGACTCTGGGTGTGACAGGTTTGTTGTCCCTCCTTTAGTGCCTCAAGGCTATTGCTTTATAAGAGAAAAGAGTCCGTTGGATTTTCCATCTGCAGCAGCAAGAGCTGTACCACTGAAGGAAGTTCTGCCTGTACCCAGTCTTTTTCATGAGTATGTGTACCCAACAGAGGCTCATAGAAGAGGAATTTTGAGGGGATACCTTCCTTGTGTCTGGGTCTCCTACTCCAAATGGATATGCCAGCCCTTTATGAGTGGCTTAAAAATTTGGCTGGTGTCTTTTTACTTCCTTGGATGATGACCACTTCTTTCTGCTTCGCTCAGCCAAAGGCTGAATAGCTGATGTGTCCAGTGTCTCTTTGGGAATACTTGTCTCATTTTGGAATTTAGGTTACTTTCTTGCGTTATGATTTTAGCTCTATGATGGGCTCAAGCACAGTGAGACTTTTGTAGACTACTTGGCATTTGTTGTTAAAGTGGGAGCAATGTTCTTTTATGGCATTTAACATCTAAGTAGAAATGGGATTCTGAGTTTTTTACTTAATCTATGCGCTTATGTATTACCATGCTAATTAAAACAAAATCTTGTGATCAACTAGAAAGCACTAAAAACACTTGAGAAACATAACCATCCTTTTTATCTTTGCATCTATAAGGTAGTTGAAATAGAGGAAATAATATTATTAATAGTGTTAACCTTGAACTTCCCTGAAGCTCTTTCTGAATCCTGAGTCCTAATATCCTTGAATTCTAATCAGCTCCTATCCCTGCTCCCTCCTTTCTCTTCTAGAGGAATCAAATAGGAGGATTGAGCCTGAATATCTCTTGTTACAAATAGGGCAAAGGCTTTAGAAGCTGGGTGAGCAAGGTAGGAGTTGAGGGGGACTATAGCAGCAATTAAAACAGCAACGATGTGTGGGAGAAAAGGCTATATGAAAGTAAGGAAAAAAACAGGAGAAAAGGAGGAGAGGGTTTTTTTGTTTTTTGTTTTTGTTTTTGTTTTTTTGGTGTTTTTTACAGTGACTGTGGTAGATAAAAATCAAGCCCAATCTCCATTAGAATCCAATTTTTTTTAATTTTCGAAAGTTCTTCTTTTTTAAATTATAAATACTTTGTACTTTTATAACCAGAAATAAAGTTAAATGGATATGTAAGGCCACGTAGAAAAAATAAATCGGAAAATTCAAACAGATTTCTGAATGTACAAAGACAAGTTAACTTTCCATGTTATTTTTGAGATGTCTTTCTTTGTTCTTTAAAGTATTTATTACACACTTGAAATTCCTTAGAAGCATGTATTCTATTGCATTTCAGAACTAGGGTTTTATTTCTATTTTGATATATGAAAAAGACTTAGTTCTCCAAAACTAAGATACACATTTTTTCCCACAATTTAGTATGTCTGAAATTATGATGTGTTTTACAGTTGATAGACTATCATAACTTAATTGGCATGATTCATTTTCTTAGTATATAAAATAATAGTCTGTCTAACAATTGATGGTGTCTTAGACTTGAGGAGATATGTGACACAATTTCACAGGTTAAGAAACTAATAACCATCTGACTTTTTTTAATGGAAGTATGTGGGACTTTCTTGACCTTTTCTAGATTGATCCACAGGGTGATCCATGTCTGTGTTAGAGATGTTTAAATATCTTAAATTTGAATTTTAAAAATGAACTAAATTATACTTTCAGCTGTGGTCAAAATATGTCTCTCTTCCTATAGATTTACAGTATCTTTGTTTTCCTTTCTGCTTTTGTTTTAATCATGATCTCTTAGAAAGTAATTCATTCACTTTTTCATTTTCCCTATTAATTTCACAGCAGTTAGCTGTATTTATGTTCATAAAAGGATTCTCTAACATTATATGCACATAGAGAAATTGTATTCACATGAGCATTTTGTCCTGCAATTCTCCCTTTTCTTTAAAGGGAACGCAGTTGAGAGGACAAGATTTTAGTGTCATTACCATGTAAATGGTGTCAGAAATTTATACCAGGAAAAATTCTATAGTTATTTATGAATTCAAGGTTTGTTTATTCTTATGCTGGGGTAAATTATAATTTGTCTTTGCCTCATAGGAATCCAATTGTCCTGATTACAGTGTTGGGATATCAAAGGATGACTGAGCCTTACTCACTTTTCTGAAATGAAAGACTTGTGAAATAATCATTAATAAACCCCTTAAGTTATTCATAGCCACTAATAGCTTCCATTAATTAAAGACAGAAAATCTTACACTAAATGTAATGCACGACCTTGACATCAAAAAGTATCCTCAGGTCTTTAATGGATTTTTTCATTTTCTTTGGTGTTGGGTCATACATATATATAGCTGGTAGGTGAGATAATTTGGGAAAGTAAATACTCTTTCTCACTATCAACAAAGATTTTAGAACTTTTCTCTGAAGTTTTGTCACTTTTACATGGGAAATTTCTGTGATGTAGGTAACTATTGCCTTTCCTACTTTGGCTTAAAGCATTTCATTTGTTTGGGTGGCATCTCTTAGATACATTTTTTTTTTAAGATTTTATTTATTTGTCAGAGAGAGAGGGAGAGAGCACAAGCTGGCAGAGTGGCAGGCAGAGGCAGAGAGAGAACCAGGCTCCCTGCTGATCAAGGAGCCTGATGAGGGACTCAATCCCAGGATGCTGGGATCATGACCTGAGCTGAAGGCAGCTGCTTAACTGACTGAGCCACCCAGGCGTCCCTCATAGATACATTCTTGATCATTGCCCCAATACATTCACTTTTCTTTTCCAGTAATGCACAAGTTCTTTGACATGAAGTGGATACACGAAGAAGAGCAATAGGATACAATTCTTAGAAAGCAGAATATGCACAATCAAACCAGACTTCTGACATGTACTGAAATAATTATAGGGAGCCATAACTGGCCTTCTTTCAATAGCACTTGGGCTCATACTGAAGTCATTTTTATTTGAGCAGATTTTTTTTTAATGTGTACAGAAGTTCCTTCCAGTGCTTTAAGGAAGTGTATCTAGAACTCTGTGTACTGAATAAAAAACCAAAAAACTTAATGCCATATTTTAGCACATTGGAATGCAAAGAAATTTCAAGATGAAGTCTGCTATGTAAATATAAGTAAAATGCTTCTGAATGAGCAATGTGATTGCCTGGACACAGGAAGAGATAAGCGTTTGGTAAAACTTGGACTTGGGTCTTGGGGAGTGTAGTTTGATTCTTGGCATTAGCGGAGTGAAAAGAAATCAGAAAACACCTCATTAGAAAACAAGGATATCAGTGAGTCGGATGAGCTTTGGGTTGGTTGGAAGGGTAGGATTATAAAGAAATGTTATGTTAAGCTCATGTGTCAGATTTTAGAGATAAGTTAGAGAATCTACCGTGAATTCATAGAAATAAACTTCCCACCAGAAAAGCTGCCTTTCCCTCTGACATTTCATAATTGTGAACTATAAATGTAATTCAGTGAATATATATATATCATCAATTGTTTTTTAGTTAAGAAATGAAAAATGGAGGGCGCCTGGGTGGCTCAGTGGGTTAAAGCCTCTGCTTTCGGCCCAGGTCATGATCTCAGGGTCCTGGGATCAAGGCCCGCATCGGGCTCTCTGCTCAGCAGGGAGCCTGCTTCCCCCTCTCTCTCTGCCTGCCTCTCTGCCTCCTTGTGATCTCTCTCCCTCTGTGAAATAAATAAATAAAATCTTTAAAAAAAAAAAAAAAGAAATAAAAAATGGAAACCAGGAAGAACTGGCCCATAGAGGTATGAGATGTGTATGAAGTGGTCTTGGGGGTTGAAGTATGTTTTTAAAGAAATTCAAAAGGATAACATGTATCAAAACATGACACCAGAAGAGTGGGAAAGTATTTAAAAGCCTAATCACTATATATTATGCAATAATTTCAATATTTCTTAAATGTTTAAGACTGTATTAAAAATAAATTACAAAGTTCTATGGCTTCAGTGTGGGTTCATTCACAGAAGGAAAAGAAAGCCCTTTGTAAAATATGGAAACCATCTTGAGTTAAACAAATGCCAGAAGAAATTATAATTGTAAAAATGAGATGTCGACTATCGTTATTACAGTGGCTGTGTTGTTTCCAATAACAATTTGGCATTTTATTTAGTCTGTAACAATCTACAATTGAAATATAAAATAAAGATTTTTCTTTTATTTCCTTCAGAAGTTCTGTGCCAAGCTAAGCAGAACTGAATGAAACATCTGTGGATGATTAAAACAAGCTTTCCTATGAGGTTTTGAATAGAAAGTAAACATGGATTTTATCCATAGTCAACAGCATTTACAAATGTAAAGGGAGGAAGCTACTGAGTTTTTGAAGAATGAGCTGTTAGAGAGGAAATAGAAGTATGGAACAGCATATGGTGATAATTAGTTCCATACGGTGAAAGGCTTCTATTTAAAAAAAAAACAGACAGTGAGCTGCTCTGGTTGGATGATATTTTATTGAAGCAATTTTTGTGTCTATTTCCTATCTTTGTCTTTTTAGGATAGTCCCATCTCACAAAACTGATTAAATGTGACTAACATATGTGAGGGATTTTGTTTTGAGAGTACACGGTTTGTGTTCATGAGTGAGAAACCCTTTGTTGGGGCTTATCCACACTAGTGGAAACTCCCTGCTAGATACCCACTCATCTCTTCTACCTGGGATATTCAATTCTTCAATCTTTCCTACTTAACTGTACTTCGGGATAGTCATAGTTTCCTAACTTCTCTAGACTGTGTTTTTTTTGTAGTGTTTAAGAACCGTGGCTTTGGTGTGATTGTCTGGATTTGAATTCTCTTTCCCCCACTCACTAGCTTTGTCAACTTGGGGAATTACTTAACCTTTTTATGCCTGTTTTTCTCATCTGCACATGGGGATAACTATAATAACCGACAGTGGTATGTTGTATAAGCTAAGGGTACAATTGTGTGGATTAGCATGAACTAATAACATGTAAAAACTGTGCACCAATGTCACTTGGGCCCTATGCTAGACCGACTGAGTCAGAATCCCTATCCTTTTTTGTTGTTGTGTTGTTATTGTTTTAAATTATGGAACACTTATCAGTAAACAACTTTTATCATTTATCTTCAGTATACGCTTGTTGGTATAGTTAGCAATTTATAGGTACTGTTGTTCTAATATACTCTATACATTTTAAAACATACACAAGTTATATTTTCTAAAATACTGAGATAAAAAACAGGTGTAAAAACTTTGCACATCTTTTCCTCTATCCCTGTGGTTTAGGATTCAGTCAGAGTTCACTGGTTTAGAATGTACTGGTTGAGCTGAACTAACCTGAAAAAGAGTAGTGCTGAATTCAAGTAGTCGACAAACAACAATAGCATAGCCCCAGAACTTTGGTAGTCAGCGTCTCTGTTCTTGTGCGCGTGCCAACGTCAGATATGAAATCGTGTTCCCAGTGCCTTGAGTTTTGCATTTCAACAATATTTTTGTTTACTTTTTTCTCTTTGTTCTTTGTGCTTTTTAATATCGCCAACCAACTCACTTTTGCAGTTGTGATCTTGACAGCATTAACAATCCTCTCTTCTTAGCCACAAATGTCTGTAGCTTTCAGAAAGATGAAGGTTTTTAATTGTTGATGAAGATTTCCTCACTTCCACCTTATTTCATGTCCCCCCCCCCCCAATTGGCAGCAGTTGCAGCAGCTTTCTTCGTTCTGGGTCACTGGAGATTCTGCCTCAGTTACGTATGCTGCATCAACACACCGAGGTGTTAATCTTCTTTTGTTCCCTCTAGCAGCCTTTCTGTAGCTCTATAATTATCCAAGGTGGTAATAGCTCTTAAGAACACACTCTGTCACCTTGAAATCAAGTGGATTTTAGCTGAAAACTCAGACAAGGTCTTAAAGATGTTGTTTCTCTCGGTTATGAATAGTCAGGGAAATTTGAACATGACAGTCTTTGGTTGTAATATTTAGATGATAGATTCCCATTACCCTGCATAATATGGGGTGTTGACATTTTATTCAAACATGTAATCCTTGTCATTGAGTGTGAGAAGGGGAGAGATTGCTATCTGGGTAGGGCAACACAGGATAGCACTATAGAGAAATGATATAAAGCCAAAAGTAATAGCAATAATCATTTTTTACTTCCTGTCATGTCATTTTTAGAATTTACATGATGTCCTGTGGTACTGTCTTCATGATTTTAAGTGGCTGCGGTGGTTCTGAGCAATGTTTAGGGCACATCTTATTACATAAATGCCTTAAGAATGCATTAACATTGATTATATGTGGTTATTGAAACAAAGTATTTGATTTATGTCCTTAGAATTCTGTCTTGTAATCAGAGAAATTTCTTTGTTGAATTACTTGTAAGTAAGCTTGCATTGGGTTTATAATGCATATTTTTTTACACTGTTAATATGTTGAAGATAAAAAGAAATCATTTACTATCTTAATGACACGTTGAAGATAAAAAGAAATCATTTACTATCTTAATGACACCAACTTAATGATAAATATTCAAGAACAACACTGCGATGGTACAAATTGCTGTTAATCCTGAGAGATTTAAGAAGAGGGTTATTGTTTAATTTGAATATCCCCTATGTACTATCCACTGATTGACAATTCATAAATAATTTGAATATAATAAAGTATGCAAAAATGTGCAGAGAACTCAATCTTTCAGGGTTCTTGTAGAAATGTGGCAACAACTTAGAATTAAATATCCACACCTCCCTCCATGAGAATTACACAAGGAGAAAGCAGCATAACATAGTGAAGGCGAAGGGAACACTGGACAGTGATGCGAAGGAGTCAACCATTGAAGATCTGTGTGGAAGACCATTCCACACAGAAACAATGGTAGTTGCAGAGGCTCTGGAATAGAAATGAGATTGTGTGCTCGACAAACAGAAAGAAGACCTGTGAGGCTTGATCAAAATGAGGAATAGGGGAAAATCTAAGGCAATGAGGGTGAGGAAGAAGGCAGGAGTATGAACATTGAAGGGCCTTGTGGGTCAAAGTAAGGAATTTGGATATTAGAATGCAATAGACAACCATTGGAGCATTTTAAGCTAGAGAATGACATGGTTTGGTTTACTCTTTAAAAGATTGCTTGTTATTGGAACAACTGCTGAAATTTGAATAAAGCCTGTAGATTAGATAATAAAATTCTACCAGTGTTAATATTCTGACTTTGATACTTGTGTTCTGTTCATGTAAGAGAAAGTTGTTGTTTTTTAGGAAATACACCTGGAAGTATTTAGGGGTAAAAAGGTGAGATGTCTCAAATGTTCCAGAAAAAGATGTGTGTGTGTGGAGAGAGAGAAGGAGAATGATAAACAGACATGATAAATGTTACTTCTCAGGAATTTTGGGGAAAGGTACACAGAGATTCTTTGTTCTATTCTTGTCCTAGTCTTGTAACTTTCTTGTAAGACAGAAATGATTGCAAAATAAAAAAATCATACTGGCCTATGTGAGGAATGAATTATAGGTGAGCCAATGTGGGAGCAGGGCTACCAGTAAGAGGGGTGTTGCAGTGGTCTAGGAGAGCAATGATAGTGGCTGGGGTTGAAGCAGTAGCCATAGAAGTAGAGAAAAATGGTCAGATTGAAGATACATACTGTTAATTCAATTTGCTCCTGGATATACGTGGTTAGTAAAGAAAAGAAAGGAACAGCCTTGTATTTCTTGGCTATGGCGATTCCATTTTTTCCCTTTTATTTGTTTATTTATTTTATTTTATTAACATATAATATATTATTTACTTCAGAGGTACAGGTCTGTGAATCATCAGTGTTACGCAATTCACAGCACTCACCATAGCACATGGGGAGGGTATGTGGTGATTCCATTTTCTGAGCTGGGAACACTGAAGTTGTTCAGTTAACTCAGTTTTTTTGCCATGTGGGCCTCTCCACAGTGCATTCACAGCATGGCAGCTGGCTTCCATTACAGTAGGTAGGAAGAAGCCACTGTGTGTAACCTAACCTCAGAAGTGATAACCTGTCACTTTGGTCATATTATTTTCAGTAGAAGTGAATCACTAGGTTCAGCCCACATTCAGGAGGAGGGGATCATACAAAGGTGTGAATATGGTGACCACTGGGGGCTAGATAAGCTGGTGTCTACCATCATGTACATATAGTTATGTAACTTAAGTTTTTCACTTAAGGGCTGTGAATGACATAAGTCCATCATTATATCATGCAGAATATTTTAACTGCCCTATAATTTCTCTGCCTGAGCACCTCTTAATTAGCCATTCCCCAGCCCTGGCAACTGCTGCTTGCTAGCTATTTATTTATTTATTTATTTATTTATTTATTTTTGTCTCCATAATTTTCTCTTTTCTAGAATGTCATATAATTGGGATCATACTTGTAGCCTTTTCAGATAGGCTTCTTTCACTTAGTAATATGCACATAAGTTTCTGCTCTGTCTTTTCATGGCTTGGTAGTGTTTTTGTTTTTAAGGCACCGTGTAATACTGCTTTGTTCAGACGTACCACAGTTTATTCTTTCACTTACTAAAGGACATGTTGATTGTTTCCAAGTTTTCAATTATGAATAGAGCTGCTGTAAACATCTGTGTGTAGATTTTTGTATAGATACAAGTTTTCAGCTCCTTTAGATAAATAACAAGGAGCACAGTTTCTAGATTGTAAAGCAAGAGTATGTTTAGCTTTGTAAGAAATTGTTAAATTGTGTTCCAAAGTGGCTGACCCATTTCACATTTTCAACAGCAATGGATGAAAGCTCCTCTTCCATGTCCTTACCAGCACTGGTGGTGTCGGTGTTCAGGATTTTGGCTATTCTAAGAGGCGGGCAGTGGTTATTTCAATTTTCATTTGTATTTCCTTGATGACCGATGATGTATAACATCTTTTCATATGTTTATGTGATGTCTGTATATCTTCTTTGGTGAGGTGTCAAGGTCATAGGTCCATTTTTTAAATCAGTTTGTTTTCTTATAATTGAGTTATTAAGAGTATCTAGAAAATGTTTGGATAATAGCCCTTCATCAGATGTGTCTTCTGCAATTATTTTCTCCCAGCCTCTGACATGTCTTCTAATTTTTTGGATATCCTCCTTCGCAAAGCAAAAGCTTTTTTGAAGCTTTTAATGAAGTTCAGCATATTCATTATTTCTTTCAAGGATTGTATTTTTGGTGGTGGTGGTGTTTTTTAAGAGGCTTAGTATCTTTTTTTAAGATTTTATTTACTTACTTGAGAAAAAGAGAGCACAAGCAGAGGGAGGTGCAGAGGGAGAGGGAGAAGCAGATTTCCCGCTGAGCAGGGAGCCTGATGTGGGGCTCCACCCCAGAACTCTCGGATCATGACCTGAGCCAAAGGCAGACGCTTAACTGAACCACCCAGGCGCCCCTGTGTTTTTGGTGTTGTATCTAAAAGGCATCACCATACTATTGGTCCTCTTGTTTTTCTCCGATGTTATTTTCTAGGAGTTATATAGTTTTGCATTTTACATTTAAGTTTATGATCCATCTTGAGTTTATTTTTGTGAAGGGTTTAAGGTCTCTGTCTGTATTCATTTTTTTACATGTGGATGTCCAGTTGTTTCAGCACCACTTGTTGAAGAGACTATCTTTGTTCTTTTGTATTGCTTTTGCTCCTTTGCCAAAGATCAATTAACTATATTTATGTGAGTTTATTTTGGAACTCTTTATTTTGTTGGATGATCTATTTTTCTATTCTTTTGCTTACACCAAAATGTCTTATTTACTATAGCTTTATAATAAAAGCTAAGACTTTATATAAGTCTTGACGTCAGGTAACATCAGTCCTTCAAATTTCAAAGTTCTTTTCTTTAAATATTCAGTTGTCCATTCTGTTTTTTTTTCTCTCCATGTACATTTTAGAATCATTTTGTTTATATCCATAAAATAACTTGTTCTTTCACTTATTAATATGAATTGGGAATGTATTAAATCCATAGATCAAATTAGGGAGAACTGACATCTTGACAGTATTGAGGCTTCTTCCTGTCCATGAAGATGGAATATCTTTCCACTTACTTAGCTCTTTCTTGCTTTTGAATGCAAAAATTTTTGTGGATGATTCCTAGAAATGTATTACTAGACAAAAGATATACATATTTGAAAATTTGATGGAAATCACCAGATTTCCCTCTAAAAAGATTGTACACGTTTAAAATTGTTTCAAGCATAAGAAGTTGCCTTTTATCCATACACCCACCTGAACTGGATGTTAGTAATTAAAATTTTGCCAGTCTGTTAAAAATGTCATTTTATTGTTTTAATTTCCATTTCTTTTACTTTTCATATGGTCATTTGCCATTTGTGTCCTTTTTCCTAGTTTCCTGTTATTTGCCTTTGAATCTTACTCATGAAGTAGTTATTTTTTTAATTTTTTTAATTTTTTTAATTTTTTAAAGAATTCCACAGTGTTTTTTTTGTTTGTTTGTTTTTAAGATTTTATTTATTTATTTGACAGAGAGAGATTACAAGTAGGCAGAGAGGCAGGCAGAGAGAGAGGAGGAAGCAGGCTCCCTGCTGATGCGGGGCTCGATCCCAGGACCCTGAGATCATGACCTGAGCCGAAGGCAGAGGCTTTAACCCACTGAGCCACCCAGGCGCCCATGAAGAAGTTTATTATACCAAGTTTTTCCCTCTGTGCCCTGAGACAGTTGATTTAACAAGGCTTATTAGAATTGACACTCACCTTAACCAATTTATGTCATTTGCATCCTCTGGCAAGTCCATGTCCTTACTCAGCTTTATTTTTCCACATCAGTATTAGTTTCCTATTATTGCTGTAACAAATAAGCAAAAATGTGGTTTAAAAAATAGATTTTTTTCCCCTTTGAGTTCTAGAAATCAGTTCTAAAATCAAGATGTTAGTAGGGCTGATTTCTTCTAAGGGTTCTCGGGAGGAATGTTTCCATGCCTTTTCCAGCTTCAAGGGTCTGCCTGAATTCCTTGGCTCTTGGTCCCTTCATCTTAAAACCCAACAGTATAGCATATTCATATCTACCTCTTTTTCTGAGTTGACTAACCTTCCTGCCTCCCTCTCATGAGGACTTTTGTGATTATATTGGGTCCACCTAGATAATCCAGGATAATCTTTCCGATTTAAGATTCCTGATTATATATACAAGGTCCCTTTTGTCATATGAAGTAACGTATTCACATGTTGCAGGGGATTAGGACTGGGACATTTTGGGGTGGGGAAGAAGGCATTCATCATTCACCTTATATGCCATGCAATGTGTGATATATTTTACTTAATTATTCTATCATTGTCTGTACCTCCCGCCCCCGCCATTGCCATCACCACTAGAATGTAAACTCCATGAGGGCATGGATTTTTTTTCGGTTTGGTTTATTTCTGAATTCCTATCATTAAGAATGGTGCCTTCTATAATATTATATTATATATATTATATCAGGTGTTCACATATATATATATATAATATATTCACATATACATATATCATATATTCATATGTGTATCCACATATATTCATATATATTATATATTTACTCATATATGTATTAGGTGTTCAACTGATATTTTGGAAAGGATAAAAGAATAATAAATGAATAAAACTCATGATGTTTTAGGGTTAGATCTTAAACTATCATTTCTTTTTATTTTGTGTTTATTAGAATGTTTATATTTTATCTATTTTCTTTTCTTTCCTAAAGATTTTATTTATTGATTTGAAAGAGAGAGAGAGAGAACACAAGCAGGGGGAGTGGCAGGCAGCAGGAGAAGCAGACTGCCCACTGAGCAGGGAGCCTGATGTGAAACGTGGTGCCAGGACCCTGAGATCATGTCCAAGCTGAAGACACATGCTTAACTGACTGAACTACCCAGGAGCCCTGTTTTATCTATTTTCTTGGATAAATTTGGATCATCTTGTTAGAAGTCATACATTTAATTTAGATTTTTTATTTATTTGAACTTACTTACATTTAAAATTACTCCCATATTGTGAGTATGGCCTCTTTCTCATTCCTGAAGTGTTTATTTGGGTTTTCTTTCTCATCTTCAAAGATACGGTTGTCAGATATTGTTACTGTGGTCTTGGAGATTATTTCGGTTGGCACCTAGAGATGGCTTTAAATTAGAAGACTGCCTCTCAGCTTGAAGCTTTTGAGTTAAGCAAATAGGTCTCTTTCATGGAAAGATTGGGTGTTTGCTGACTCCAGGCTGGGCCCTGGGTGGGTTAGCCATGGTGAGTCTGTATGAGTCCTTTAATAATTGTCTCTTACTTTACTATAGCATTTTGGGTCTTGTGAATGCAAACCTTGTTGGCTTTCAAAGCCAGATATTGTGAGGGCCATCTGTCAGGTGGAAGTGTTAAAGATTGGGGTACAAGATGTAGGGTCCAAACTCTGCTCCTCAGAGAGAAGCTGGGGCTTGTGAATTCCTTCCCAGTTGTGTGTCCCCATGCTGGGGGTGGGGTTTATGGCAAGATTGCTTCTCAGTGACTCTTGACTTGTTTTGACATGGATTTTCTCACTCACCTGATGTTTAGGAGTCACTCATGTACTTTCTCAGAGAGAACTGTTCTATATGTAGCAACAGATTTGGTGTCTCTGTGGGGGGAGGTGAGTTGAGGAACTGCCTATATTGCCATTTTGAAGCCATACCCTGTCAATTTAGGGATTTTTTGTTTGTTTGTTTGTTTGTTTTTTTAATACAGCTCTTGGTTTCATTGATCTTTTCTGTTGTTCTGGTCTCTCATTTATTTCTGCTCATATCTTTGTTGCTTCCTTCCTTCTGCTAACTCTAGCCCTAGGGTTGGTTTTTATTTTTGTTTGTTTGTTTGTTTTTTGTTTTTGTAGTTTCTTGAGATGTAAAGTTAGGTTGTTGTTGATTTTTCTTTTTTTCCTTAAAGTAGGTGTTTATTGCTATAAACTTTACCCTTAAAACGGCTTTGCTGCATTCCATAGCTTTTGGTATATTGTATTTCCATTTTTTTAAAAAGAATTTTCCCTCCTTTCAGTTTCTCCATTTGCCTCTTGATAGTTCAGGAGTATATTGCTTCATCTCCACATATTTGTGAATTTGCCAGCTTTCTTTTTGTTATTTATTTCTAGTGTTGTACCATTGTGGTTGGATGAAGATAGTTGGTATGGTAACAATCTTAAATTTGCTAAGGCTTGTTTTATAACTTAAACATATGATGTAGCCCGAAGAATGTTATACTGTGCATTTGAGAAGAATGTGTTTTCTGCTGCTGTGGGATGGCATATCCCCTCCCCCCCCTTTTTTAAAGATTTTATTTATTTGACAGAGAGAGAGCACAAGCAGGGGGGTGGTAGAGGGAGAGGAGAAGCAGATTCCTTGCTAGGTAGGGAGCCCAATGTGGGTCTCGATCCGAGAACCTTGGGATCATGACCTGAGTTGAAAGGAGACACTTAACCAACTGAGGCACCTGGGTGCCCCTGGGATATTCTATGTATCGTCATCCTATTTGGTCTAAAGTATGGTTCATGTCCAGCCTTCCCTTGTTGATTTTTCTTTCTGGATGATATACCATTATTGAAAGTGGGGTATTGAAGTTCCCTGTTATTATTGTATTATGTCTGTCTCCTTTTAAATCTTTAAGTACTTGCTTTATATTTTCAGGTAGTCTGATATTAGTTTCATATATATGTACAGTTGTTATGCATTGTTGGTGAATTGATCCCTCTATCATTATGTAATGACTTTCTTTGTCTCGTTTCATCATTTTTGGCATAAAATCTATTATGTCTTAAATAAGTAGAGCTTTCTCTCTTTTGGTTTTCCCTTTCATTGAATCTTTTCCCATCACTTCACACTGAGCCTGTGTATGTCCTTAAATCCAAAGTGAGTATCTTGTGGTCAATTTATGGTTGGGTCTTGGGTTGTTTGTTTGTTTGTTTTTAATCCTGCCAGCCACTCTATGCCTTTTGATTAGAGAATTTAGCCTATTTATATTTAGAGTAATTATTAATAGGTAAGGACTTACTGATGTCATCTTAATTTTTTTGACTATTTTGTACTTCTCTTTTTCTTTTCTTCCTCTCTAGCTGCTTTCCTTTGTGAATTCATGATTTCCTAAAGTGACGTGCTTTCATTCCTTTCTGTTCACCATTTGTGAATCTGCTATAGGTTTTCAGTTTGCGGTTACCATGGGACCTAAATTGTTATATCCCTAGTACTTTTGTTTTTTTTTAAGATTTATTTTAGAGAGAGAGAGCATGCAGGAGAAGGGGCAGAGGGAAAAAAAGAAAATCCTGAAGCTGACTCCCCGCTGTGTGTGGAGCCAGATCTTATCACCCTGAGTTGATGGCCTGAGGCAAAACCAAGAGTTGGATACTTAACCAGCTGAGCCACCAGGCACCCCTATCTCTAAGATATTTTATTTATTTTATGCTGATAACAATTAAACTATGATCACATAAAAAACTCTACTTTTTTACTCCCCCCTTATGTTTGATGTTACAATTTATTTCTTTTTATATTGTTTAACCAATTTTTGTAGCTTTACTTATTTTAAATACTTTCATACTTTAACCTTTATACTAGAGTTCAGTAGTTAACAAACCACCATATTGTAGTATTAAAGTATTCTCAATTTGACTATATACTTATCTTTACCAGTGTATTATTTTCATGTTACTAATGAGCAGCATCTTTTCATTGCAGCTTGAGGAACTTCTTGTTTGCTTGTAAGTCATTGGTTATAAATATCCTCAGCTTTGGTTTGTTCAGGAAGATCTTTATTGTTCCTTCATTTCTGAAAGTTAACTCTGCCAACAGAATATTCTTAGTTTCTTGTAGCCCTTTTAGTACCCTTCTACTTTGCTGACCTGTAACGTTTCTGCCTTAGAAAGACAGAAAGTTTGTACTTCTTTTGTCTTGCTCTTTTTAGGATTCTCTTTTTTGTCTTTGATCTTTGAAAGTTTCATTTAATGTGTTTTGGAAAGGATCTCTTTCTCTTTAAGTAATTTATTGATTTGAGAGAAAGAGAGCACAAGCAGGGGAAGGGGCAGAGGGAGAGAGAGGGACGAGCAGACTCCCTGCTGAGTGGGGAGCCCAATGCAGGGCACAATCCCCAGGACCCTGAGATCATGACCTGAGCTGAAGTCAGATGCTTAACTGACTGAGCCATCCAGGTGCCCTTACTTATTTATATTAAAGGTTTTCATTTATTTATTTTAGGGGGGAAGGGAAGGGCAGAGGGAGAGGTAAAGAGAATCTCAAGCAGATTGTCCACTGAGTGCAGAGCATGACGTGGGACTTGATCTCATGACCCATGAGATCATGACCTGAGCTTAACCCACTGAGCCACCCAGGAGCCCTTGGATCTCTTTAAATTGATTATGTTTGGAGACCAATGTGCTTTATAAAATTGAAGCTCTAATTTTTCCCCGGATTTGGGAAGTTTTTAGCTGGTATGTCCTTAAAAAGATTTCTTCCCCCTTTCCCTCTCTTCTTCTTAAACTTTCATAATTCACACACTGATTTAGATGGTATCTTATAGGTCATTTTTTCCCTCTTCTGACATAATTAGACATAATTGCACAGTTCCTGTGTTCTCTCTCACAGATTCTTTCTTTTGTTGGATGCATTCTACTCTTATCATTCTCTATTGCATTTTTCACTTCACTCATTATATTTTTCAGCTTTAGAATTTCTATTTGGCTCTTCTTTGATTTTTGTTAAACTTCTCAATTTGTTCATGTATCATTTTCCTTATTTCATTGATCATCTTTCTGTCTTTTCTTACAACTAATTGAGTTTCCTTGAAACAGCTATTTTGAATTCTTTATTGGTTAAGTCACAGATCTCCATAACTTTGGGATCAGTTACTAGAAGGTTTGTGATGTTGTATTTCCTTCATTTTTCATGTTTCTTGAAGGGTGCATTGCTTTCTTCTCATTTGAGGTAGCAGTCACCTCTTTCAGTTTTACTAATTGCCTTCAGGAGAGAAATACCTTCTGTCAGCTCTGTTAGTGATTTTGAGGCTTTCTCAGAAAAGCCTCTATGAATATATCTGCTCCACACCTCTGGCTTCCTTTTGGCAAGTTTTCTCTTGATCCTACAAGGTACTGGGCTGACAAACCTCCTTTCGGTTTTCAGAAAGATAGTGCTAAAGCTTAAGTTTGTGGTCTCTTCCTGGCTGACGTATTTGGGCCGGCTTTCTGTGTGTTTGCTAGCCATTTTTCAGATCTTGTTCTCACTACTGTAACTGAGGGAATGCACAGGGAGCTGGCCAGAGTTGAGGTGTGTGTAGGTGTGGTACACCGAGTGCCAGCAGTGCCTGTGGGCCACTTGGAGGGGATCACACAGGTAATGCTTTCTCAGGGGATCATGGGTAGGCTTCTTGAGGGGGTCCACAATGCAGTTAATAGAATTCACATCACTTTATTGCTCTATGAGTGTCCTATCATTCTCTTCCAGCCTTATTTTGCCTCCCAGTCATGCAGCTCATAATTTAGTATTCTGTATGGGGAAAGAGAAACGAGCCTTTTTGGCAATGTCCCACACAGCTGGGGAAGCTGGGTGCTCACTTACATGCTTTCACTTTCTACAGCGAGAGAAATCAGAGGCAGAAAAGATGTCTTGTTTCTGTGCTGCCTTGTGAGAAGGGTGGTGCGGGTAAAGTCAAACTGTTCTTACCTTCTCTAATGCCTCCAAACTATTTTTTTTTTAAATTTCCAGTGGTGTACTGGAAATTGTTCTCTGAAAACCTGAACTTCTACAAAGACTCTTTTGTCTGTGGGTGATTGTCTAAGACAATGTTTTACAGGCGCTCCAGATCATGGTCAAGAGCGGCTGTAGCTGGTTCACAGACCACTGCAGATCCATAGGCAGGACTGAGGTCTGTATCTGGTGCCTATTATCTGGTGCATGGGTGAGTGAGACTTCTCTTGGGTTCCTTGCTATATGGTGCTGGATCCTATAGCTTCCATAAGGCACTTTTGTCTGTAGATAGATGCTGTATTTTATCACTGAGGAAGGGGTACAAAACAAGGGAAGTGTTTTACCATTTTTTTAAAGATTTATTTTTATTTATTTGAGGGAAGGAGAGGGTCAGAGAGAGTCCTGAGCAGACTCCTTGCTGAGTGTGGAGCCCAGTGCGGGGCTCAGTCTCATGACCCTGAGATCACGACCACAGCTGAAATCAAGAGTCCCATGCTCAACCAACTCCACCACCCAGGCAGCCCTCCTCATCTCATATTTTGATGTGTGGTATTCTTATTGTCATTCATTTTTTAAAGATTTTATTTATTTATTTCACAGAGGGCGAGAGATCACAAGGAGGCAGAGAGGCAGGCAGAGAGAGAGGGGGAAGCAGGCTCCCTGCTGAGCAGGGAGCCCGATGCGGGCCTCGATCCCAGGACCCTGAGATCATGACCTGAGCCGAAAGCAGAGGCTTTAACCCACTGAGCCACCCAGGCGCCCATTGTCATTCATTTCCTTAAAAAATTTTTTCTTATTATGAAAAATTTTAATCATGCACAGAAGTAGAAAGACTAGAATAAATAAAGTCCTTAGTTTTATACCACTAGTTTCAGCAAATACGACTAATCTTGTTTATCTATACCATACACCCCCAAACCTCTGGTTTATTTTGAAGCAAAGCCAGACATAACATTATAAGTACTTCTGTTTGTATTTGTAATGGATTTGGACTCTCTCTCACCTTTTTTTTTTTTTTTAGATAAGTGGGGAGGGACAGAGGGAGAGAATCTTCCAGGAGACTCCACGCTGAGTGTGGAGCCCAACATGAGGCTCATTCCCACGACCCTGAGATCATGAGCTGAGCCAGAACCAAGAGTCAGTTGCTCAAACATCTGAGCCACCCAGATGCCCATAAGTTTGTCTGTTTTTTATCTTCTTGGTGTCATTTCACATGTACATCTGTCTCTATTTCCCATAAAATGGTAGGTACAACTCCAGGCTTCATCAGATTTAGGTGTGGGTTTAATAATTTTGGAAAGAATCTCTCGTAGGTGGAGCCATCCACTTCCTATTATGCCATGTCAAGAGACCCGTGATGTTTGATTGTCTTCTGATAGTAAGATTGATCACTGAGCACAAGTGTTTTCATTTTGATCCATCCATTATAACGTTCCTTTTCTGTTGTACCTAATGGTTCAAACAGCCATGTCATAATCTTTCTGAGATACATTATTTCATTAGGGGTTACAAAGTGGTTTAAACCCTCATATTTCTTTGTCAACTAAATGTTTATACTAATGTAGATTTTATAGAGAAGGGCAGGATAAATTCTTGAATCTTCTATTTGCCATTTTTCAGAATGGATTAGTGTTCTAGAAACCTCCAGAAGGGACGGCTTCTGAAGTACTACCATAAGTGCACAGATCTTACTATATTTGATTCGTTTTAATCCATTGTAGTCATTACTTTTCAATGTTCATACTGTCTTACTCATCCTTGGCCTCTGGGATTTTGCATTGTTTCTTAGGTCCTGTTCACGTGATACTTGCAGTTTTTGGTATCTTCCTTATTTGGAGGGACAAAACATCCCAGGCTTATGTTGTACAACTCCTGCCCAGATCTGGAATCTGTCATTCTTCCAGGAAGGTCAGGTTCTTATTAGGAGGAACCATTGTTAATTTCTTAACGGTCTATGACTTTATTCTTAAATGCTGAGTTACTCGGAAACGTGTTTTAAAAGTACTAAGTGGTTAGTTTTTGGCTTTGTTTTTGTTAATTTTTTCATTTCCTTGTAACCACAGAACATAACTGTGTGATTTTTAAAAAAATATTTTACCATAGGATTAATTAAAAATGTTATTTAAACATTTGAATTCTGTGGAGATAGTAAATAACTTAAATTGCTATTCATAAACATTACTTATTTTCATTTACTTACATGTAGGTTTTTAAGAAGGCTGTGTTACAAAAACAAATGGTATTATAGTGGTTTGTTAATTATTTAATTTCTGAAAACATATTTTAGTTATTTTGAAGCATTGTGATTTAGTATGTAACATTGGAGTTGAGGTAGAAAATCTAAATCTCGTTTGTAGGATGGTTAAGTTATAGCAATATAGGATTTAATTTTCTTTTTATCAAAGACTAGATAGCACAGAGAGCAAACACAGATTTTTGCTTTCATAAAAAAGTATTTGGAATTTTTTGGTAGCTCCAGGAGGAGTTGAAAATGTCATGCTTCTGGAATTGTGGTTCTAGTTTGTGTATGCAAGAACTTAATATGGTGAAAGGCAAATAGTTGAGCAAATAAGAAACTGGATAGTGGTCAGTATAATTATCATCAGTTGTACATCTTTTATTTTTGGGGAGAGGGCGTACTGAATTAGGATGCTTTGTTTAGGCAATAAAAGTAATAAGTAGATTCCTGAGAGACTAGAGCAGCTTTAATGCAAGACAGTCATGTCCTGAGTGGGAGGACAGGCAACTGTGGGTTGGGGGGGAGTGACGTAGACCTAGCACCTTTGGCACACAGATCAGGGGGCCTGGTCTAATGCTACTCGCTCTGGCCACCAGACAGGCAGATGCTCTGTAACACTGACAATATGTGGTTTGGGAAAGTATACTACAACCCCCTAAAAAGCCTACATGTTGGGACAGAGCCCCCAGGACGCTTCTCCCATGCACTGAAAGCACAATTTGCCAAAAAGCCTCTGCCAGAAGGTCAGATTATCTGACTCAAGCTACAAGATCTCTGCTGTGGTCTGGGATTTTTTTTTAAATCGTTTTTGTTTTTTCTCTTTTTAAAGAGATATCGTTTTCTCTGGAGCCATCAGGAGAGGTTCAGCCTACTGTGTGGATATGGCAAGATGCAGCATCATTGTCTCCGTAGGGGAGCAGAGTGTCTGGGCTGCACCAGCCATGGCCTGGCTGGGTAGAGCCCTGGCACCTGGAGGGAATTTTCACACTCTAGGGTCTAGGCCTAAAGTGTAGTGTACACATTTTCTTTTTAATACTGCTTCTTGGTAATGCGGTACTCTGAAGAAAACAAAGACATCTGTAGAATGTGGGTACAGTAAGGATGTCTGTGGGTTGTGCCTTTTCCTTTTCTGGAATGCTGTGAACTTAGAAGTGTTTGTATTAAGAAGACCTAGTGTATTACCTGAACACCACTATGGTAAGGCCAGCCTCACTCCAAAAGATGGGAAGTGTGACGGGTGATGTTCATGTGACATTTCAACATACTGGGTTTGGACTAGCCAAGAGAGCCTGCCGCCTATGTGTTTCCTTCCATTTCAACTGTTTAAAAATACGATTTCACACATTCTTTCATTTTATTAATGGAATGCTATGCTTCAAACCAAGGGGCCTGCCTGCCAGGTGGAGCTATAATTATGCCTGGGCAGTGTGCAGCTGTGCTTAGTTATAAAGTTTTAACTAAAGAAAATAGAATGTGAGTTGCTGTTATGCATCTCATAATATTTTTGTAAAAAAAAATTACTGTACTTTTTTTGTGTGTGTGTACTTTTTTTTTTTTTTGCCAGGACATGGAAAACATGGTGCTAAAAAATGACCAATTTTTGGTTATCTTTCAGTGAAAGTAATCCTAAAATTATCTTTTTTTTAAAAATTTACTTATTTGACAGAGAGAGGACACAAGTAGGCAGAGTGGCAGACAGAGGGAGAGGGAGAAGCAGGCTCTCCACTGAGTAGGGAGCCCCATGTGGGGCTTGATCCCAGGACTCTGGGATCATGACCTGAGCCGAAGGCAGATGCTTAACCAACTGAGCCACCCAGGCACCCCTAAAATTATCCTTCCCCCCCTTTTTTTGGCAAACAGTATAATCCATGTCTTTCCTGACTCCTGTTTTTTCCCCACTCACTATCTCCAATCTATTTACAAATTCACTGGTCCTGATTTTGAAATGGAAGCAGGATCCAGCCACTCCTAACCCTATGCCAACTATAGCCTGAGTCTAAGCTGCAATCATCTCTTGCCAGAACTGTGCAAAAGCTTTCTATATAGGCTATTGCTTGCCTTCCAGTAGTACTCTCTACTCAGGGAGAATGATCTCTTAAAAAGGTAGAATAGGCAATGCATTCCTGCTCTTCAAAGCCTCTTCTGACTTGGAATAAATGTAAAGTTGTTGCCACAGCCCATTAGATCTCACCTGATCTGGACCCTCTGGCTCTTTGCTGTCATCTCTTAGTACTCTTCTCACTGCCTCTATCCTAGCTGCACTAGCTTCCCGCTCGTCATAGACAGAGTGAGCACGATACCTCCTCAGGGCTTTTGCATTGGCTGTTCCCACCACTTGGAATATCTTTCTGCACATATGTGCTTGATTTACTCTTAGGTCTCCACACAAATTTGCCTTATCAGAGAGGCCTTTCTTAAAACAGTTCCTTCCCCTCCTGGTTACTGTCTGTCTTTTTACCTAGATTTATTCTTTCCTTACTACTTAAGCATGATAACATGTCCCTAGTCACGCAAGTGGAAGTTCTAAAAGAGCTTAGATTTCATTTTTTTTCATCATGCATTTCTTTGCTAAGGATGGTGCCCAACTACATCATCAATGCCTAATTACTATTTGTTGGATGAATTCACAAAGAAAGGCAAGTGCCTGCTGAGTCTCCTGTACTTGGCACCCTAGTTCTGGGAAAGGCAAAACCCAAATCCATGCTTCCTGAAGCTGGATATAGCAACCCAGAGCCACTTGTTTATGGGATTAAAATCTTATTTGTAAGAAATGGCTTATTGAATAATTTCTCAAATTTTTTGCATGATTCTTACAATTTACAAGCCCTTTCCTGCATATCACCTCCTTGAATTCTCATAATTGTTGTTCTAATTAAAATTTAGAACATTGGGCACCTGGGTGGCTCAGTGAGTTAATCCTCTGCCGTAGGCTCGGGTCATGATCTCAGGGCCCTGGGATCAAGCCCCACATCGGGCTCTCTGCTCAGTGGAGAGCCTGCTTCTCCCTCTCTCTCTGGCCTGTCTCTCTGTCTACTTGTGACCTCTCTCTTTGTCAAATAAATAAATAAAATCTTTAAAAAAATTTAGAACAGACTAGAAAAATTAGAGGTGAGAATATAGGGTCCCAAATAATGTGGGAGAGTTGGGATTCAAACCCAAGTTCTATAAGCTCAAAGGACTTTTCCTGCCTCCGCCCCCAAATGAAAGATGTTTGGGTTCTTTTTATATGGCTATCCTTTTGGGAATTCAAGAAAGTTGACGTATTTCTCATTTGAGAAGACTGACGTTAGGCATTAAAGCCTATTGCTTCAGGATTTCAAGTGGCCCTAGTTACTTACCACCATCTGTATCAAGAAATAAGGTAGAAAGAGCATATTCTGAGGATGGGTTGAACTGGGCCCTCTTGCTCACAGCATGGCAGCTGGTTCCACATGGCATCTGAATGTCAGACAAGAGCTATAGATCTCTTCAGTCCCCACCTATGATGTTGTACATTGTCACTTTCACCACCACATCTGGATTGATCCCATGATCAAAGTAAGTTACAGGGCCAGTCCACATTTTAGGAGAGGGGAATAAACTCTGCCTCTTTAGGAGGAAGTGACAAGATCTCATTACAAAAGGTGTGATGCAGCCACCTTTGGAGACAGAACCTACCTTCAAAATCACCTCAAATCAGGCATAATTTTATCACCAGTAGAGAATAGAGAGCTTTTTTTTTTTTTTTAAAGATTTTATATATTCATTTGACACAGAGAGAGAGATTACAAGTAGGCAGAGAGGCAGGCAGAGAGAGAGGAGAGAGGAGGAAGCAGGCTCCCCGCTGAGCAGAGAGCCTGATGTGGGCCTCAATCCCAGGACCCTGAGATCATGACCTGAGCCGAAAGCAGAGGCTTTAACCCACTGAGCCACCCAGGCGCCCGAGAATAGAGAGCTTTTTAAGATGATGATAATAATCACCCTTTTGAAAAATGCTGGGTTTTCTTTTATTTATTTACTTATTTTAACATATAAGGTATTATTTGTTTCATGGGTACAGGTCTGTGATTCATCAGTCTTACACAATTCACAGCACTCACCATAGCACATACCCTCTTCAATGTCCATCCCCACCCCATCCCGCCCACCCCCTCCACTCCAGCAAACCTCAGTCTTTTTCCTGAGAGTAAGAGTCTCTTATGGTTTGTCTCCCTCTCTGGTTTCGTCTTGTTTCATTTTTCCCTCCCTTCTATGATCCTCTGTCTTGTTTCTCAAATTCCTCCTATCAGTGAGATCATATCATAATTGTCTTTCTCTTACTTCGCTTAGCTTAATACCGTCTACTTCCGTCCATGTCTTTGCAAATGGCAAGATTTTGGGGGTTTTTGGATGGCTGCATAATAGTCCATTGTGTATATATATATAACTACACACACACACACACACACACCCCACATCTTCTTTATCCATTCTTCTGTTGATGCACATCGGCTCTTTCCATAGTATGGCTGTTGTGGACATTACTGCTATAAACATTAGGGTGCACGTGCCCCTTCGGATCACTACATTTGTATCTTTAGGGTAAAAATGCTAGGTTTTCTTTGGTGTACTGGGTACTGAAAAAAACTTCACCTCTGGCTAGTACTCTACTCATTGGGAATGTCATTATATCCAAGAGATCTGTTGTTCCTCTTGGTCAGCATTGGTAATATTCTCAAAAGAAAGAATAAAAGCTGTATTGTGGAATTGCGTTAAGTTTTCCATATTTTATATATGTAGCTAGTGTTTGTACTTTGCAATACGATTTAATGAAGCTGACATTCTACTGGTGTCACAAGGAAATTTGGACAAGTCAATGTGGACCAATCATTGTTATTTACTTGTATTTAGTAGAATGAAATTTGAGGTGGTTTTAAATTAATTATTTCTCCTTAATATTTATTTAGAGGCACATGGTAGGATCCTGAAAAAATATTTGCAAATTTTGGAGTATTGGATCTATCTACAAAATTAGTTTATTCTGTCTTAGAAATTTATGGGGAAGAAATGAAATACTCTAACTGCAGGTTCTTATCATCAGGTACTACCTTTTTTTTACAGACATATGCAAACAGTGCATATAGTGTATCTAGTCATCGTGTTAACTTTCACTTTGAAACAGTCTTTTTAATTTGTGACATTCTGGAGTCATGTTTTAATTTCTTACTCTGTTCCATCTCTCCCAATTCACCCTCTAGTGCTTGGCAGGACACTCTGTCTGGAATTGCTGAGTTAACAACTTCCTCTGCTGTGATCATGTAATTCTAATCTTTCCCCTCACGGGAGAACTTTTTGTGAATTCTAAGCCCGTATGCTGCATATCCCCATTTTGCCTCTGAAGTGAGTTCCAGACACGTGACAAATGTGGTCAAACTATTTACAACAAATGTCCACAGGAGCATTCATACAGTGACTGGGAAACTGGGGTTGATTCACAGAAAAGTTTCTGTTTGACTTGACTGTCATAAACAATGAGATCACAAAAGTAAATACTCCACATCTGGTTGTCTGGATCCTTACTTGAATGCATATTTCTGGAAAGAAAGAAAGAAGTCCCGTGAATCAGTCAGCATCATATTGTTCACATAATTACTACATTTTCTAAGAAGTTAAAAAATGTGTTTTGGTTGATTCTTTGCTTACTTATGAGAGTGAAAGTTATTTAGTCATTGTATTTCAGTTAGCGCTGTGTAGGCAAATTAAAGCGTTTGAATATTTCAACATTGCTTGCTTATAATTAAGCTCAGAGGTTATAGTCTTAGATTTCTGGAGGAAAATGGTTAGCTGCTTCAGGATTTATATATAACTTGTTTTTTCCCTTTTCACAGAATATTTTCAGATTTATTTATTTTATCTTATTGGAGCAAAATGTGAGTGGGGGGAGGGGCAGAGGGAGCAGAGAGAGAGAATCCTCAAGCAGAGTCCTGGCTGAGCACAGAGCCAGAGAGGGGCTTGATCCCAGGACTCTGAGATCATGACCAGAGCTGAGATCAAGAGTTGGTGGTTCAACAGACTGAGCCAACCAGGTGCCCCCAGAATATTTTTAAAGATGCCATTTAATTAAGGGAAAAAAGCTTGTCCACATTTGGAAATATTTTTTCATACTCTCTTTCACAGTCAATTAGGTAAAAAAAAAATGTCAACTTGATTATCTCCTTATGCATTAACCAAACATACAAATAGTTAAAACTTTCCTGGTAACCATTAACTAAGGAAATATAATTGGGTTAAAGGTGAAAAGAAATCAAGAAGTCTCCTAATAATGTGCTTGAATAATGTGTTAACATATGTACATTTTTCTCAGAATGTCTTTGCATTAAGGGATAATCTATATTTGTTCTTTAACATACTATTTGCCCTTGAAATACTTTTCTCTCCTTATAATGCACAGTAATAAAAGGTAATATTATACTTAGAAGTGTGTTGGCAAGGGAAACTGGTGGAGCTAATCCAATAACTTGGAGCTCCTTGGAGAAAAGGCGCTATAGAAATGCAAGGTATTATTGTCACTGTTATTACATTGTGGTGCTGGAAACCCTGTCTGCTCTTTGTGAAAGCTGGGCACTTAAGAAAGAATGTGGAATTGCCATAGCAGGAGTTGAGGGAGTTTTACATTTTGAAAAATGTACACAGCTATAGTAGAAACATTTAAAAAAAATTTTTTTTAAAGATTTTATTTATTTATTTGACAGAGAGAGATTACAGGTAGGCAGAGAGGCAGGCAGAGAGAGAGGACGAAGTAGGCTCCCTGCAGAGCAGAGAGCCAGATGCGGGGCTCAATCCCAGGACCCTGAGATCATGACCTGAGCCGAAAGCAGAGGCTTAACCCAATGAGCCACCCAGGCGCCCTAAAATTTTTTTTAAAAAGAAAATGCTTTCATTAGATTTCTTGTTACTATTCTTTGTTGTTAAAGATGACATTAGCTGTGATTATTTTCTGGGTACAACATGTAAGTAAAAATTCCAATTCTTGGTGGTATTTGGTGGTCAAACCAAAAATAGGGTTCTTTAGAATTTGTAAAGCACTGACCCTTGAGATTGAACTGAAACAGACTCCAGGATACAGAGAAAGATACATAGTTTTACATAAATGCCCGAACATGTGTGACAAGGAATCCCATACTTCTGTATTTTGGCATAGAATGTGTCAGTATTAGGGAGGCAGTAAGTATAGTGGAGAAGAGGATTATCTCTGAAGTTAGACAGGCCTTCATTCAAATTTTGGCTATCAGCTACATAACTTAAAGTCATTAATCTCTCTAAGCCTCAGTTTCTTCATCTATAAATTGGGGATAATAAAATCAAAGCAAAATCAGTGCATTGCACATACATAAGCTCTCAGAAATGGAGGCCATCATCCCAGCTCAATGTTACCATTGTCCTAATTAAAGTTGACTTAGAACTATAATGGTCACTTGTAACTCATTTATAACCAACCTATTTATATAGTTTTTGCATAACTAAGATCTGTTAATTAACTTTGTGCTGCTGCTCTTTTTAGAGAGGGAAAAAAGAAAGCTCACAGAACGTAATTCACTAATTTTGAAAGCTGTTAGTTACTACATGTGGTGATGAGAGGGAAATTATTTATAAAATAAATATGTTGGTTTGATGCAAGTTATTTTATAAATATAATGAAAGGAAATTAGATACACAAGTTAAAATCATTTTGGCTAATTAGCTAGATATTTGCACTGTTTTTGTCCTTATCAGTTTTGTGGTTACAAGTTTTCTTGGGTATCATGTTGGGAATGATCTCTTTAGGGCTATGTTTTAAAAAGTGCTGTTGAGAGTATGCCAGAATTTACTTACCAGGTGTATCCTCTTATTCTAGTGATTTTAATTATCCTGTAATTAACAGGAAAAGAAGAAGGAATTGTGTCTCAACTTGTTTCTGTAGATAGGTGTTTAGAGGATATTTTAGTGTTCCCAGTTAACTTTAGGTAAGAAGTAGCTATTACCTGGGTTTATGTGCATATGTGATCCTGTGTCTGAAAATAATTATGAATGCAAGCGTAATACATTGCCAAGTATGGTCAACATGTATAGGGTGTGAGAGCAATGATTTATAACTACATTGGCTTAGCTACGTATCTGACTACGGCTTTGATGAAAATACTGGGCTAACACTGGAAGCAACCAATTTTATTGCTATTAACTGTTTGGTAGTCATGTTTTTATTCAGCTGAGAGAAGTGATGAACTCAGTTTTATTTCAAGATGGTATTTAAATTGGACCCAGGTAAAAACCTTAAGGTGGCTACATTTCACCAAAGACCAACATATTCTCATCCTTTTTTTTTTTTTTTTAATTTATAGGAATATATTTTGGTTTCTGGACCCCTCTCCCTATCCAGTTTTACTCAGGTATTGTTTTTATATACATGCACACCAACAGATAGTCATTTACTTTCCTTTTGCTGTTCTCTTTTGTTTAAATTATTTACTCATTCTCCCTTAATTTTCCCCTTGTCTTTTCTCTGCTGGTGTCAAATGAATTCTCTTTTTGCAGAAGCTCAGCAGGAAATGGATTAATGCAGCTGGAAAATAACTACTGTAGTGTCAGGATACTGGGGTGACCTCTGTATTAGAAAAATAAAAGAATTGAAAAGTATCCAGCAGCTAAAAGCCAGGAGGTAAAAAAAAATCTCGATGCATCTTATTCATTTCTGCTATGGATACCTACATATATATATATATATATATATATATATATATATATATATATGATTGA